>CM056385.1:38928047-39103056 GCA_029718625.1 Synaphobranchus kaupii | reverse complement strand
AGCAAATTGGCAAAAGGTTGTTTCACATCACTTCCATGTCAAAATAACATGGTGTGAATAATGTTAGCACTTTTCAAGAGACGGGTCTTTCAGGCCCCTCAAAACGTTGCGTGGCACTCATGCTCCAAATTCTCAATTCTCTACCCACTCTCAGCCAAGACATGTATTTCAAAATGTATTTACCTTGGTGAATAAACTTCCATCTCAACCCAGTCCAAGCCACCCAGGACAGAGGCGTATTTTTTCAACCTCTTGAAGAGAAATTACCTCTTGAAAGCAAGTAATCACAAAAAAATCCATCCCTCAAGTTTTTGCATTTTACATGTAATGGAAAGGGTGGGCTTTAAACTTCACCAAAAGCATTGCTGTTGTATCTACACACTTTTTTTTATAAACTCATGAAAAATGTAGGCATGCTTTTAAGGTAGTTGATGCCTTCAGACAATAAAACAGAACCACCCAAAAGCACTCACAATTGTGCGCAGGTAACGAGGATGTGGCCACGAGGGAGTGGTCAAATGTCTCTTTCGCCCTCTCTCTGAAGGTTCATACACATATACTACGTAATGGATAATGTACACTGAACAAATCAGTTGTTTAAAAATAAGCTACATACTGACGCAAGACCAATTGCGACCAGATGCATGCTTTTTCATTGCAAAGTATAAAATCAGAGCTACAAAATGGCATTACTATTAAGTATTAAGTAAGATTAAGTAACTATTTCTGGAGATTTGACTGTTTGAATATTGTGTTTTTGCAAAACACAGTTTTGAGAAAACTGGCTTTAAAGATTTTGCTGTGAATTCTGCCATTTCTCATCATAAAATACACCCTCAAACCAGGAACTATTGTATGAAACTGTTACATTTGTTTAGTCCCTAACCCAAGGCTTGCTATGATTTTGAATAATTCTGATTATGATAGTGTTTAAACCATAAATTCATAAAAATATGAAAAATACTTACATAACCTCTGATTTAGCTTTAAACCCTGATCATTTATCATTATTCCCCTTCCCAAATTATTTTGGCATGACTCCCCCATTATCATGTAACTTCAAAACATTAACTACTCTGCCTATTGAAATATAACAATAATGATTCAAGGAGTGTCCATACATTTTGATAGCCCTCGTCAACAGGTAGGTACTTCTTGCCAGGTAGCTATCCCACAATCCCGCATATGAATGCCTGGAGAAAACTGCCCCCGAACTAACTTGCATCTGAATCTTGGAGGAATAATGGCCGACTATTCAATTCAATTCAATTCAATTTTATTTGTATAGCGCTTTTTACACAGAACTGTCACAAAGACGCTGCACAGGGAAACAGAAGGAAAATTGAGCAAAAAACCAGGCCCTAGCCCCCAACCAGCAAAACGAGGTAAAAAGACTCCCCGGTAGGGGAAAAAAAACACTAAATGTGGAATGTGCCAATACCCTCCCCCAATCTATCATGTAACTGTTTAACATCAGTGAAATGATTGAAGTTGGTAACTGAATGGGGAAATCTCTTGAATACTGAGTTTGAGTCTTGAAAAAGTTATCTTGCAAAATTGCAAATTTCATGAATTAAAGAATAACTTTGTTTTTTTTCCACCTTGGCCTATTTGTACTATTTCCACCATGCTGATTGGTAGTCAAATAATAATAATTTAGTCACATCTTAATTTGCGGAGCTTTGGTCACCCCAAACTTTAATAATAGTTGTTGATACTTTTTTGCACTGTAGAAACACTTCCATATACTTGCACTGCGGCAGGCTATATCATCGCAATAAAACTGAACATGATTGTTAACTGTGAGCAGTTATTGCTCCAAACATTATCAAATTTGTAATAGGACATGTTAATCTAGCTTTTGTTTGGTGGAAAACCAGAAGGCATTTCAAGGCTCGTTTGCATGGCCCATTGGACTAACTAAATTGTAGAGCATTGGACGGGCGGTTTGCTTGGTGGCCAAAGCTGCACAAAGCCAGATGTGACAAAAGTATTATTACCGATCAACATGGTGGAAATAGTTCGCAAAAATAGGTCCAAGTCAGAAAAAAACAGAAGAAATCCTTTAAATTATTAAAAGCGATTAGTTAAAAGGGCGTTTTACAAATAAGTGTTCTGAGAAAATTGTAAATCAAGTAACGTGTGTTTTAAAGAATTTTCTCATGTTTATATCAAGCCATATTTCATGAAAATTGGTTGAGAACTAAGCGAGTTCTAGTAGATTTTATCAGGGGGAAGTCTGCATCTGTCAATACCCTAGCTACCATTTGTTTATATACGCGGATCTTGACCGCCCTAATATGGCGGCTGTACAGATGTATCTGAACAGGGTGAATTAGTAATTCCCATTTGTAATAGCAATAATCACAATATTTACGCAACAGAGAGTATCAGAAGTCTCCTGGATTGTGAAATGTTACGATAGATTGATGTTATGACCCTTGGTCAACTTTGTTGAGAAGAAACATTACAGATACATTATTCCAGCTGGCTGGCTACTACTTAGCTGCGCAGCTAATGCCTGCAATGTCCTACCCAGGGAAGAATACAACATCATAATGATATCATAATGAAATAAATGATATTGGGGGAAAAAATGTATCTTGCGATAGGCAGAATCGAACCCGAGTCCATGTCTATATGAATCTACGAAGACATTCGTTTAGCTATGCATTAGTTTTATCTATTACATTGGCCGTTTCCGAATCAGCGCACTTGCCTACTACTGAGTATGCCAGTACTTTTTTCTTAATATCCCAGGATGATATAATTATTTCCGGGTTTTCGCTGATAATGCTTGTGCTATATATACTGTAAAGTGTGGGGCTTGAGAATTGACTTGATGCTAGTTAACATGTCCGTGACAGCGAACATATTTGTGCAGATTTATTCTGACTTTGATGCTACGCTACGTGGTGCCAGCTTTGTGATTTGTAGCATGGTTACTTTGTTATTAAGTAGGTTACTACTAGCTTTTTGGTTCGTAACTGTGTTACTGTGTTGCTTAGCACTACATTGGGTCCCGCCTGTAGTAATAGCTTTGTGTGTCATTTTGTCACTAGGCCTACTCGGCATTTAAGCGTTGTTGCGTAACTTGCGTTACCACGGAGTTCGATTTGGAACGGTTCGTTGATGACCCAACACTGGAGCAGCTGGACAGCTGTCGGGAAGCTGACCTTGTGTTAATAGCGGAATACTTTAAAATCGATGTGTCCCGCTCTGAGACGAAACGCCAGATTAAAACCAAAGTAACAGAGGGGTTGCTCGAAAGGCAGATTCTGTTTGAGGGTGCGGATCCAGGAAAATCGACCCTCATTAAGACAGAGAGCCCCGATACTACGACTCAGACTAGGCAGTTTGAGCTGGAGATGAGACATTTAGACCTGAGAGAGAAAGAGGTGGCGGCCCAGGCGCGCTTGAGAGAGAAAGAATTGGAGGCGAATGTCCGCCTAAGGGAGCTAGAGGTGGAAGCTATGCGGGCTGGTAGCAGAGCACAGCCGACTGAGTTTAGCATCAGCAGAAACGTCAGTATGGTCCCCCCTTTTCGTGAGGTTGACGTGGATACATATTTTCCCATGTTTGAACGGGCTGCGATTACGCTAAGTTGGCCCAGGGACGCCTGGCCACTGATGCTGCAGGGCGTGCTGGTGGGTAAGGCTCAGGTTGCATTGTCGTCGCTGTCCTTGGAGCAGAGTCTCGATTACGACATGGTGAAGGTTGCAGTGTTGAGGGCTCACGAATTGGTGCCGGAAGCTTATCGCCAGAAATCTAGGCAGTATCGTAAAGCCGACCGTCAAACTTTCGTCGAGTTCGCCCGTGAGAAGGAGAACGTATTTGATCGCTGGTGTGTTGCACAGGGAACTAAGACGTTTGAACAACTCCGTGATTTAATCATCATGGAGGAGTTTAGAAACTGCGTGCCTGAGCGTGTCGCCATTTACTTGAACGAACAGAGAGTAACCCAGATCGGTGCGATAGTAGCGGACGCATTTACAATTACGCATCGGGGCGTGTTTAGGGACAAATCCCCACCGCGTCATGACGACGTCACTCCCCAGAGGGAATTCCCCGTAGGCTCAGTTGGTCTCTCAGAGACCGGTGCTCTCGTTTCTGGTGACAAGCAGGAGGATTTGAGAGCTAAACGGAGAATGTGTAATTATTGTAAGAAGCTCGGTCATGTCTTGTCTGATTGTTGGGTCCTGAAGAGAAAGGATAAGTCTTTAAAAGGGGTTTCACTTGTGAAAACGTGTTTGTCTGCACCTGGACGTTGTGAAACGTTATCCCTTAGAAAGGATTGTGCTCTCCAGGATTATGTGCCCTTCCTTATGGATGGTGTTGTGTCATTGACTGACGAGCCTGGTCTTCTAAGGCCAGTTAAGATGTTGAGAAACACCGGCGCTATGCAGTCTGTTATTTTGGAGGATATTTTGCCCCTGTCTGAGAGATCCTCCATAGGCACCAGGTGTCCTTGTGCAGGGATTTGAAATGGGCTTTGTTGATGTGCCATTGCACGCTGTTCTGCTGAAGTCTGACCTCGTGACGGGTCGCGTGGTGGTGGGTGTACGACCCAGTCTTCCAGTGGAGGGAGTATCCTTCATTTTGGGGAATGACTTAGCTGGGGGCAGAGTTCTGGCCAGCCCTGAGGTGACGCCTGTCCCTCTTGTTAAATGCCCTGACAAAATCATGTAGAAATATCCTGACGTATTTCCTGCTTGTGATGTCACTCGCGTCATGTCTAAACGACTTGTGACTAGCTCCGACACTGTGAAGGTTTACAATGTTACTGAGTCAGAGGGCGCTTATGACTTAAGTAACTCTTTCATTGTTGAACTGGAGCCTGAGCTACAGCAGCAGATGCGGATAAAACCATGTTTGCGGGAGAGGACAGTATGGGTGAGGGTGTCGAGGGGTTTCAGAGGCTGTCTCTGGCACGGGAGCAGCTCATTGTTGAGCAGAAGAAAGACTCAGACATTTCTCCTCTCTTTGAATATGCAATTTCTGAGGAGGAGATTGCTTTGGTGCCGAAAGGGTACATTGTGAAAGGCAATGTTTTTACACGCTAGTGGAGACCAATGGACGCTTCAGTTCAGGATGACTGGAACGTTTTATGTCAGATTGTGGTTCCATCTGTGTGTCGCAGTGAGGTGATCGGTCTTGCTCGTGGTGACTGCGTTGCTGGTCATCTGGGTGTGGATGGAGTTTGTGGCTGTGTGTTGGGGCACTTCTTTTACCATGGTTTTGGGTGTGACGGTGAGAGAATGCTTACGAATCAAGTTTGCCCATTAACATGGACTAAAACTAGCTATCAGTTTTTGCTCACAATAAAGTGCGCATCTACTCGTTTTCCAGACTGACTGATCATTACCCACTTGTTTTACTTCGTCGCATGCATAATAACAACTAGCGTCTCATGCGGTGAAGTTGGTTTTATTTTATTTTACAGGGCCATGGTTTGGACATTTGGTTGGCCTACATTCATAGACGCGATAATGCTCTCGCTGATATGTTATGCGGAACGTGCGAGAGTGACAATAAATAAATGGTTGCTGGGTCATATGTACATATTTGACTGAATTTATTTATTGTCTTAAGGGAGGAGGTGTTACATTCCTCTGTTTCTCTGCTTCCCCTGCTTTGTGTTTGCTTGGCTTTGGGCTGCTGGGTTTGTCTGTCTCCCCTACAGATGGAGATGCTGACGTCACGGTCCTGTACGGAGATCTTGGGAGCTGCGCTGAGAGAAGACGCACGCTGTTGCCTGGCAACCATCTTCAGCCTACACGGAGACGTGGACGTCGCAATGTTTGAGAAGATGCCATAGCTGGGGACGTCGAGGACTGTCGTGGAGCAGTGGGGTTGAAAGATGCAGGAGGATAAATACCCTGTCTCCGTCTGCATCACGAGAGTTCGAGTACCTGATGCTAGCAATCTCCAGGACCATCACGATGCTACACTACTGCTGAGTTTTGCGCTTACTTTGGTTAATAGACTTTTATTAGTTTACCCGTGACTGGATCGATTGTAGCTGAATGACATCTAAGCTGCATTCTCGCTAGACCAGGGAGAGAAGACCCTTCTGCCATCTGGACGTGGGTCTGATTTTGGACACTTGCTACCTGGTGAGAGCATGCAGCCTGTGTAGCCGAACTGTAAATATTGTCAATCTGTTACATGTTTAGAGAATAGCTAAATTAGTTTCTACCATACGTGTCTGTGTTATTAAACATTTTGTCTTTAAAATCACTTTGCGCTTGACTGGGTTTATCTAAGAGGTTGTGGTTTGCGTTTAAGTGGCTTAGTGTTACCTCCACTACTGTACACCTGGTTATTGCAACACAGGTGGATTTTGGGACGTAACAGGGTATAAATCGCAATTAAGTAAATCAGGATTATCAAAATTGGTATTAACAAAATTGGGTTTATAAATCGGGTGAAAATCGCGATTAGCAAAATTGGGATTAAGAAATTTGGGATTTACAAAGTCGCGATTTACAAAATTGGGATTGAGTAAATTGGAATTAACAAAATCGGGCTTAACAAAGTCTGGTTCAACAAAGTCTGGTTCAACAAAGTCGGACTTAACTAAGTCGGGCTTTACTAAATCGGATTTAACAAAATCGGTATTAACTAAATTGGGCTTTATCAAATTATTATCAAAATCGCAATTTTCAAAGTCGGGTTTATCAAAATCGGGATTAACAGAATCGGATTTATCAAATCGGGTGAAAATCGCGATTAAGTAAATCAGGATTATCAAAATCGGGATTATCAAAATTGGGATTAAGTAAAATGGAATAAAATAATTTTGGATTAACAAAATTGGGTTTTTAATCCGGTGTAAATCGCGATCAATAAAAATCGGGATTTTCAAAGTCGGGTTTATCAAAATCGAGATTAAATCAATCGGAATGAACAAAATCGGTATTAACTAAATCGGGTTTATCAAAATCGGGTTTATAAATCGGGTGTAAATCGCGAGTAAGTAAATCAGGATGATCAAAATCAGGATTAAGTAAATCGAGTTTAACTAAATCGGATTTACCTAAATTGAATTTAATTAGGTCAGGCTTAACTAAGTCAGATTTAACAAAGTCGGGCTTAACTAAATCGGATTTAACTAAATCGGGATTAACCAATTCGGGTTTAATTAAATTGGGATTAACTAAATCGGGATTAGGCAAATTTATGACCAAATAAATAGATTTGTCTACATTACTTTTACAGTCTTGCTTTTATTTGACTGCTTAAGCAAATATAATTTCCTATACATCGGAATCAAAAAATGGCATTTTAATTCCTTTTTGGACATGAGATTATAGTCAGCAGCCATACCACCATGCAATCTGCTGCTGCTGAATGGTTGAAACTGAGCTGGTGGGGGCTTGGTTAGTACTTGGATGGGATGTAGTCTTATGTTTTAAAATTTTCCCCAAAACACATTTTTCATCATAAATATCTTAAAACTCATTATTCTTCACTTATTTCACCACAGTTATTAAGTGAATATAATTTCCTATACATCGGAATCAAAAAATTCCTTTTTGGACATAAGACAATAAATCAGCAGCCATACCACCATGCAATCTGCTGCTGCTGAATGGTTGAAACTAAGCAGGTGGGGGCTTGGTTAGTACTTGGATGGGATGTAGTCTTATGTTTTTAAATTTTCCCCAAAACACATTTTTTATTATAAAGGTCTAAAAACTCATTATTTTTCACTTATTTCACTGCAGTTATTAAGTAAATATAATTTCCTATACATGGGAATCAAAAAATGGTATTTAAATTTTTTTTTTAGCCATTTTGGCCTTTTTGGACATAAGACAATAGACTTATGTTTTTTTTATTTTCCCCAAAACACATTTTTCATCATAGATTTCTTAAAACTTATTATTTTTCACTTATTTCACTGCAGTTATTAAGTAAATATAATTTCCTATACATCGGAATCAAAAAATGGCATTTTAAATTTTTTGACCGTTTTGGCCTTTTTTGGACATAAGTCTTATGTTATTTCATTTTCCCCAAAACACATTTTTCATCATAAATATCTTAAAACTCATTATTTTTCACTTATTTCACCACAGTTGTTAAGTAAATATAATTTCCTATACATCGGAATCAAAAAATGGCTTTTTGGACATAAGACAATAAGTCAGCAGCCATACCACCATGCAATCTGCTGCTGCTGAATGGTTGAAACTAAGCAGGTGGGGGCTTGGTTAGTACTTAGATGGGAGTCCTCTGGGGAAAACAGAATTGCTGCTGGAAGTGTTCTTTATGGGCCAGTAGGAGGCATTCTTCATTCCAATCAAATAAACTCCAGTGCAATGATGCGGACAAAACAAATTTTTTGTCATAAAATACATTATTTTTCACTCACGCTGCCCGGCCAAAAAAAAAGTCGCACACTGTAATATTTTGTTGGACCGCCTTTAGCTTTGATTATGGCGCGCATTCATCTTGGCATTGTTTCGATAACCTTATGCAACGTCACAACATTTATTTCCGTCCAGACTTGCATTCATTTTTGGCCGAGATCTTGTATTGATGACGGGAGAGTCGAACCACTCCGTGAAGTCTTCTCCAGCACATCCCAAAGACTTTCAATGGGGTTAAGGTCAGGACTCTGGTGGCCAATTCATGTGTGAAAATGATTCCTCATGCTCCCTGAACCACTCTTTCACAATTTGAGCCCGATGAATCTTGGCATTGTCGTCCTGGAATATGCCCATTGATGGGATAACCTGGTCATTCAGTACATTCAGGTACTCAGCTGACTTCATTTTATTGCTGCATAACGTTGCTGAGCCTAGACCTGACCAATTGAAGCAACCCCAGATCATAACACTGCCTCCAGAGGCTTGTACAGTGGGCACTATGCATGACTGGTGCAACTGCAACTTTTTTTTTGGCCAGGCAGTGTATTTCACTGCAGTTATTAAGAAAATATATGTCCTATACATCGGAATCAAAAAATGGCATTTTTATTTTGTTGACCATTTTGGCCCTTTTTGGACATAATACGATAGTCTTATGTTTTTAAATTTTTCCCAAAACACATTTTTCATCATACATGTCCTAAAACTCATTATTTTTCACTTATTTCACTGCAGTTATTAAGAAAATATAATTTCCTATAAATCGTAATCAAAAAATGGTATTTTAATTTTGCTGACCATTTTGGTCCTTTTTGGACGTAAGACAATAGTCAGCAGCCATGCCACCATGCAATCTGCTGCTGCTGAATGGTTGAAACTTAGCAGGTGGGGGCTTGGTTAGTACTTGGATGGGAGACCTCTGGGGAAAACAAAATTGCTGCTGGAAGTGCTGTTTGTGGGCCAGTAGGAAGCATTCTTCATTCTAATCAAATAAGCTCCAGTGCAATGATGCAGACAAAACAACTTGTTTTTCACTTATTTCACCGCATTTATTAAGTAAATATAATTTTATATACATCGGAATCAAAAAATGGCATTTGAATTTTGTTGACCATTTTGGCCCTTTTTGGACATAAGACTATATAGTATTATGTTTTTTCATTTTCCCCAAAACACATTTTTTATCATAAAGGTCTAAAAACTCATTATTTTTCACTTATTTCACTGCAGTTATTAAAGTACACAGTAACAAGCGTCTCAGTAACAACAAGAAAAGCATTATCAAAATAAAGTTGGAATTATCAAAATCGGGATTAACAAAATCGGGTTTAACAAAATCGAGATTAAATAAATCGGGTTTAACAAAATTGGGATTAACTAAATCAGGATTAGGCAAATTTATGACCAAAGAAATTGATTTGTCTGCATTACTTTTACAGTCTTGCTTTTGTTTGACTGCTAAAAGTACACAGTAACAAGCATCTCAGTAACAACAAGAAAAGAAAACTGGGTAACTAGTCAATGTACAGTATGTTCACTTCTGAAATGTTCAACACAATCATTTTTTGAATAAGTAAACTTCACACTGGTGTGACACAGGCCAGTGTTTTTATGTTGTTTAGATTTCAACTTGCTTTCATTGTATTTATAAATTGTTCATATACAGTACTTTAATATGTAGAGCCAACCTCTGATTTGTGGTGTGCATAAATAGTTTACCACAATTTCCAGTAACCCAACTAAAATATGAAGCATTTACTGTAGGTTAGAGTATATTTGTAGTAATTAGAAAATGTGAATTATAACAAATCAAAAGACATGAACTTTAATTTTGGAAGATGATTCTGGCATATTACAAAAAGAATGTAGTGCTTCTGCCTGGCTCCAGTGTAGTGTTACACTACATTAGTATGTGATTATGGTATTATTATAACTCCAGACTGAAGCTTGATCTCAATCAAGAATTAATCCAGGCCAGAGTACAGGGATAGAGGACTATATGTGTACATACTGTATGGGCTGTCAATGGAGTTGTGCCATTTTACCCATTATTGACTGTCTATAAAATGTATCATCGAATTTAATTGTAAACACAAACTAAAAATACTTTGAATACATAAAGGCACATTGTAAATATCAGCAAGCAAATGGTATCATTCTATCTTAATGATTTATTTATGTATAAAATAAATATATTTGTGGAGAAATGGTTCACATTGTGAACCACCAATAGTTCAGGGAATGTACTTAAATAGTAAAGGATGCAGTTACTGAGAATCAAAATATTAAATTAGTTTAAAAAATGAATTTAAAAAAATCGTATCTTCTTACTGTGATTGAGTTAATAAATCTGTATATTGTAAGTGTAAAATCTATTTTTATTTAATCAGGAAGAGATAAAATATCTTTTTGAGGGAGTCCTGGCCAAGACAGCAGCCACAATAAAAACAATGCACAAAAAATCATGTGCCTCTCAAATTATGATTTTAATTGTCAGAATGAACTTATTTGCTAAATTGTATATGCTAGAAAACAAACACTGTATTTTGTCAGCAAAAAACACCAGTAAGACACTATTATCAGCATAAAACATTTTTACAGAATGGAATTCAACAGCTTTAATGTTTCACTTTTTTGTATTTTCCAGATGTGTCGTAGCAGCAATAACAGATTACAATTAAATATTTGCTTTTTTACATTTTGTGTAATTTCTAAAATGCCCTACCAATTAATTTTCCATTGTTGGAACAATATATGGGTGTAGTTACTGTAGGGCTACTCAGTGCCAACTGTCTTTGATGAGGTGCTTGGTTCAAGGTATTCCCAATGGCTGTGACATTATGACAGGCAGTGTGGGGAACTCAAGGTAATTAAGCCAGAGCTCCTCAGAAAGCCGAGGGCATTGGGTGTGCTCTGGTGGGTAAGGAACCCTACTCTTGCCTCGGGGCTACAGCAAAGGCTGTCGCTGCACAGGAGCTTGCCTGATTACCATCTCCCAATTTGTTTTCATGAATATTTACCAGGATATGATGGGACATGGTGGCAGGGAATGCTTCCCGTCCCCTTACTGCCAATGAGCAGAAACATAAATGTTGTCAGGGGTTTTGATTTTAGAGGAAATGACTGGCCCGGCGAACACAGCGGCTTTTTCATCTTTCAAAAAACGGCTGGTGTCTACGAGGGACGCTCCCGTTCCACATGTCGTTTGGAACCAAATCGCCTTGCAGAGTGGGATCAAAGAGGCTTCATGCGGCAAGTCTTAATCAATTAGCTGAGACAGTTCAATATCTGAATCTCACAAAGTGTGGGCATACGCACCACAAAGCCTCGCGAGGCCCGAAAAAACAAACAAAGGAGGAATAGTTCATTTAAATAAAACATATTTTTGTGTGTGTGTGTGTGCGTGTGCGTGCGTGCGTGCGTGCGTGCGTGCGTGCGTGCGTGCGTGTGCAATATTTAGTTTTTTTGAGGATTATGTTTAAAGAATACCTCAATGAATTATATCTGACTTATCCACCAAATATTATTTGCACAATAGGTATTGGTAAAGAACGGTTTGAGGAGAAAAGCTAAATATAGCAATATACTACCACCTGCCTCCTTGGACTTATGTAGCTACATGTGTTTAATAACATTCTGTGCATCAAAGTGCTGAGGATGTGACTCCTAAGCCCTTAATAACAATGTGTTCTGCTAAACTCAATTTGACTCCAATATTTGTGGATGAGGTAGCAGATGTTATTTACACATTCAGTGTAAGGGAACGCCACAATACGTACCCTGAGGTTTACAGACCAACAGGCAGCAAGTGTGAGTACGAATGCAGTGTGAAATTGGATACCACTCCCCACTGCATCATGGAATTTTATATATACTGTATTTCAGAATGTATACATCTACAATATATCATATACCCAAACCCTTACCAATATGGAAGGGGCAATAACCGATTATTTCCAGTGTTGGGTGCATTTATATATTAATATGATTTGAATATTGTGGGGTCGATTTATGTGGACTTTTACACTGAACGAGCTGGCGGTTTACGACGAACTGTTTCACTGGATGATGTCTCTTAGTTTCTGCTGGGAGATACAGATTTTTATCAGGACTGAAATTATCGTAACTATGCTTGCTAGCACTACTCTTGCTGTTAGTGTCACATTAAAATCTAATTTCCATTTGATCATGGGTTTTATTTTGATAAAGTTCTTATTTGCTTTGTTATTCACTGTTTGTTATAATAGATGTTGTTTAAAAAAGCTTTAATAAATCGACCCCTGTATGTAGATTGAAAATGAAAAACATGATTAACCAGTGTAAATATATAATTAAAAAGACATTTCCAGGTCTGAATGAAGATCCTACTCCATTTTTGTAGGTCCAGAAGATTATATGCAAAGTTTTGGAGCTTTCGCTCTTAAGTATGACATGAATTAGCGTAAGGCATAATAACGTCTCTGTATAACATGTTTATTGTTATATTTATAAGCATGAACTGTTCCTCTGTTCAAGTTTGTTTATTTCACACATGCTGGTTGTTACTAATTACGTTGATATGCCATATTAATATATGCATTTTTAAAAAGGAAGAGTGCCATATTTTTCAAGAAGATCATATTCTCAAATTATGCTTAAAAAGCACGTGTTTTTGAAATAGAGGATTTTGGTTAAAATGGAGAACTAGACAGTAAATCACTGCAACAGAATCATTACAAAACTCAATTACAAAACTAAATGCAATTTAAGGTCAGACAACTAGACAGACCTGTGAAAGAGTGCCAATGTCTTTGACTCAAAGCGTCTCACTCATACTCCTTACACATGCGCGTATACACACACACACACACACACAAACACACATCCGCTCACCCCTCTCCATCTTGTGATTGCAAGCTGCTCTGCTGCACAGTGTCCTGACACCACTGTGAGAGGCAACACCGCTCAGCCAGCCCTACTCAATGTCAGCCAGCACATCATTCTGTACGGGCTGACCTCCACCAGGCCTAGTATTGACATGCCCTGTTTTAGAAATAATGCCTGGCTAGATCAAGGAATCAAAATGAACATTCAGAAATCACAATTATTTCTCACCAGTTTTTCAGTGCATGAAAATGAAAATAATAATCATAATAATTACTCAAACACCAAAGGGGAACATTTAAACAAATAAAATGGATACATAGAAATGAAATGCAGAGATGCATGCTTTAAATTATTTTTACATCATTATGGTTAGTCACTTTGTAGTTGACTGAATGGGGTCATTTGAGTTTCACAGGGTTGTTCACACATGATCAGAGCAATTTGCAAAGGGTGGTAAATACAGCATTGTAGGCACAATGTATGAACTGTCTCTTAGAATTGGTTTGAAACACAGCTGACTTTTGTGTATGTGAATCCTCAGGTGCACAGCTTGCATGGAATTTGCATTAATAACAAGGCAGCTGGCTTCTCTCATCTTATTAGGACTCCCCTAATCAGTTAGATTTAAACCAGACATGTTCACTTCAGCACCTTAGTTAACTACCTTCATTATATCCATCTGAAGAATACCCTGTTTATTCTGGATTTAAGGACACAGTAGTCTACATTATGTTTTTCAATCAGCAACCCCTACCCCAATCCCCCTGCCTCATTGCTGAAATATGTTTCTCTTATTCTTTTCATGTGTGCTACCGTGGTGACAGGGGACCGTTAGCTCCATAATGCAGGGAAGCCAAACAGACGCAAATGTATTCAGAGCATTTAGCTCTCAGGATTAATCAAATTATAATTTAATCATCTGATCAAACAGCAATTAGCATAATCACTTCTGGGGGAGAGCTGATAGAGAAGGAAACTAAAACGTAACAAGACCGCAGGCAAGCCATGCTTTGATGAGAAATTTACAAGAATTTTAAGTTACATATTCCTGGGAACCCTTACAGACTTCTAATTATCAATCTGTCATTTTCAGTAATGGGGCATATATGAATTGCATGCTGCCACCCCCACCCAACACAAAAGAAATCCATATTGCTAATAATAACACATCACATCTTACATATGATCTCATTGGCCCTTCAGGTAGTAACTACAGACTAGAAAGAATTTAAACAACAACAGAAATCTTTGGGGTTTTTTGGTTTCAATTTTAGGGACTCCAATGCAAATATCGTGTCAGTTTTGGTATGGTACTGGTGCTTTGTTGTCCATGCCCTTCTGTCAGTTGAGGAGAATAGGCTCAAATCTCTTATTAAATGCATCTCCATGCCTTATTAGATGCATATAGCTTGATTTGTACAGGGCAGGGTGATAAGCAAATCAATTATCTCCATTAACCTGTTGTTACTGGCAGAGTAAGATGATTTTTAAATATAAAAATGGATCATTCCCAGTGTTCAGTTGATCATGTTGCTTTATTACGAGTGCACACATTATGAAGCAGACCCTGTGTGAGACCTACTATACCGTAAATCCTTTGAGACACTGGAATATTACATTCGACAAGGCGTTCATTCTAACCGCGTATTTCATCCGTCCTCGTCTCCGCAGTCCTCGTCTGACCCGGAAACCGATAGAGGACCGCCATCTTTCAGGACATTCCAAATCGCTAAATGCGCCTCGCAGGAGCGAGGGAACGAGGAGGCTCCCAGAGAACGTTTCCGCGAGGAAACGCAACTGTCGCCTTTGCAGAAGTCTTTTCTCAGAATGAATCACGTGTAGGCTATAAATGACCCGCCTCTCCACATCTGCCACAGTTTGAAACATGGCAGGTACACCCCAACACAAATCCAATATTAACATCTCTTCCTGGTTTCCTCCATTGGGTGGAGCTAAGGAGCAAGGAAGGGATGCAAGGAGTGAAAATAAGAGATTGGAATCACCTCAACAGCCTGGGTCAGTTTAACAGGCCCCTGATGGATACCACACCCACCGCAGGCTTTTTAAAATTAATCTCATGTTTCAGTATCGATGTACTGTATTCTGGGGCCAAATAACCAACAAGCAAATGCCCCCCTGTATGCTTCACACATCAGCCTTAAGATCAATAGATTCTGGATGCTCCTTGGTCTTTCCAGAACTTTCCTCTGTGTTTTCAATGAGCCCACCCGAGGTCCAGCACACAGATGAAGGGGAATGCCAGACCACACTCTTCTGCTCTCTCCCCCTGTCCCGTGTCTGAACAGCACCATTTGCAAATGACCTGCTAAAAATAGACCTTGCTGTCTGAATCTTAAATGTTACAGTCTGTTCCACATTTAAAAGTAACACGTCCATGGACAGGTCCGTTTGTCCCTCCATCACTCTGTCTACCCTGATTCTCTCCAGGTGTTCCACCCATCCCCTTCTTATTTCCTTCAAGAATAAAGTACCTCCGCGGGACATCAAACAGCAAAGATAACAGAAAGGTGAATATAGATCAGAAAGCAGGGGGATGATTGAGGAACAGCAAAGAGATATAGGCACAGATCAAATCTCAACAGAGGAGACTGTTTAGATGCATCGATAAGACAGACTAAAAGATAAAGTAGAATTCTAAAAACAAATTGCCCTCAAAGTTATGCATTCTCCGCAAAACAGCAGCGTGCCCTGCTATGCCATTGTTAAAGACAATGGCGTGTGGTAGTTTCTTCAACCGCATAAATGACCAAACAAGAATAAATTCAGTTTGGCCATGCATGGCTGCATCTGGCCATCGATTATGTGACAGAATGGACAGAGAAACAAATATTTGAAGAGTCACAGATTTATTTTTAGATTAACTCTGCTATACCCTTACCACTGATCTAACCTCACCTTTTCTACCTAACATCTGCTTCTACCTCAGCACTACTCCAACATTGCCTCTACTCCAGAGCTAACCACCTCACCACTATCCCAGTCTTATTGCTCCTTTCCGCCTACTCAACCAACAGTAAATGGGAGCACACACACCAGGCTCCTTGCACTGGCTATATCTCCACTAAACAGCATCTGTCAAATGCATCCAGGATATTCATCAAAGGTTGTAACACAGTTTAAGTACAGCCATATAATGTAAAATCATGTGTAATGGAAAATGAGGATATATAGCAGTGGCCGGCAATGTTAGCTTAAGTTTGAGTTTTACTTTGCAATAAATGACTCCGAGTTCACCTCAAGATCTACCTGGTATGTCTCTCCTTGAAATTGTTACAATGTGTGTCTGTGTCTGTGTGTACTTATAGAAACATCACCCATTCTCGAGAATTGGCACAAAACCTTGTTTTTTTTATTTTTAGAGAGGGATTGGCTATTAAACCCTGTAAAGGGGAGCCTGATCTCATGAAATTCGGCAATATGTACCGATTGTTAGTGTCTCAAAAAACGGTACCTGTTTCCGAATTTTGCACAAGCGCCCCCATGAGCCTGTACTGGGAACTACTGATTAAAGGCTGTGATAGGCCGAAAACATCACGTGTGAGGGTAGTAGTATATGACGTCACGCGTCCCACTGCTTTTCTTGACAAAAAATTAGTGACAAAAAAAATATTACAAAATTAGTGATTCCCGTACCCCACCCACAACCCCTAAACATAACCTCACAGGAGTTCACGTAACTCGGGCTCATGCCCGAACTGTTAAGATAGTGTCCCTTTTTGCTACCATATTGTTACCAACTATTTTGAAATAAAATAAATTATAAAAAATAAAAAAATTATAAAAAATAAAAAAATGTCCCAGGGTCCCGCCCAACCCCTAAACATAACCTCATAGGAGTTCACGTAACTCGGGCTCATGCCCGAACTATTAAGATTTAAAGAATCTATATTTGCACAACTATATTTTTCTATCACAAGCTTCTCTCGCATTATGTATCTTTCACGAAATCTCCTTACACTCTACAACTGAGCATTAGTCAGTAGTTCCCAGTACAGGCTCATGGGGGCGCTTGTGCAAAATTCGGAAACAGGTACCGTTTTTTGAGACACTAACAATCGGTACATATTGCCGAATTCACATGAGATCAGGTTGGTAAAGGGGCCATCTCCCAGTGATTACATTTTTTATTAAATAGCACTTCTCCTATTTATACAATTTATGAAAGTTTTAATAGTATTTAAATGACTTCATTAAAAATAAATAGCTAATTTCAATAACATTACAAAAAAGAATTGACCTCCGTCAGCATAAACGTCAACTCCGTCAGATAAAATAGAGTTGACATCGTACAGAGTTGACAAAATGTTATATTTCCTCATTTCATAACATAGCCGTAGTGAGCAGCCATTTTATTTTTCTCAGTTGCTAAGAGGTCTCTTAAAGGTTGTATCAGCGATTTTGGGTGACGTCACTTCTGAAGCGAAATCCCAAACAAACATACTTATGAATAATTATGTTATGTTTTAAAAAATAGTGTTCAAGCATCCAGAATTATAACCACGTTAATAACGTTTGTAAGAAACCAAACCGTTTGTAAATCCGTCAAGATTTCAGCGAGATAAGAGTATTAGCGTTTGTGCAGATCATTGTGATTGGTTGGAATACTGTTTATTTTGGTTTTGATCAGGTTGGTAAAGGGGCCATCTCCCAGTGATTACATTTTTTATTAAATAGCACTTCTCCTATTTATACAATTTATGAAAGTTTTAATAGTATTTAAATGACTTCATTAAAAATAAATAGCTAATTTCAATAACATTACAAAAAAGAATTGACCTCCGTCAGCATAAACGTCAACTCCGTCAGATAAAATAGAGTTGACATCGTACAGAGTTGACAAAATGTTATATTTCCTCATTTCATAACATAGCCGTAGTGAGCAGCCATTTTATTTTTCTCAGTTGCTAAGAGGTCTCTTAAAGGTTGTATCAGCGATTTTGGGTGACGTCACTTCTGAAGCGAAATCCCAAACAAACATACTTATGAATAATTATGTTATGTTTTAAAAAATAGTGTTCAAGCATCCAGAATTATAACCACGTTAATAACGTTTGTAAGAAACCAAACCGTTTGTAAATCCGTCAAGATTTCAGCGAGATAAGAGTATTAGCGTTTGTGCAGATCATTGTGATTGGTTGGAATACTGTTTATTTTGGTTTTGAGTGGTTGGTAGTACCATTTATTTTTGTGTACGATCTCGGAGCATAGGCTGCCTACAGAGACGCGGTTTTTTGACGGCCTGCTTATGGGGCGGGCAGCTAGCGGATCGTGAGGAAAAATCAGATGAATGTGATCATTTATGTTTCCACCCAAAATCGCTGATACAACCTTTAAAGTGGCTATATGTAACGTCAGAAAATTCTTCTCATTACTGACACCAGTGGCCATAAGTGAACTGCAGCAGCAGAGGGAGGGAAGTCACTCTGAAGTGTGCTTAGACGTCACATCCTTCATTCACAAAATGATTTGCCCGGCAAATAGGCTCTTATATGCAACAGAGAAAGTCGGGGAAGGTCTCATTTAAGTTACGTTACAATCTGTTGATACATTGGCAATTGAAAGCGATTCACACGTAAAAATCTTACATATAGTCCCTTTAATGCAAGTGAAAATAGTTTCAAATTCTTATTTTGTATCAATTTAGAAGGGCGATGGAGTTGACCTGTTATGTTTGAGACACTATTTGTCATGGTCTCCTACCTTATTTCTCGTTTTCCACGCCTATCCACGTTTCCGATCTATCGGATTTTCCGCATTCCGTTGCGGGATTTTATTTTACCCCAGGTAATTATTCTTTTCACCTGGCTTACCTGGCGCCAGGTATTTAATCCCCTGAGTTCCGCTTCCGGGCGCTTCGAGATCATTTCGTTTTCTTACGAATGTCAGGGCTTAGTTGTTTTTCTCTGTCTGCCTAAAAAAGATCTGTTCTTTTGTTTTTGACAGTAGACCTTAGACTACCTGAAGCTCAGGGGATTGCTTTTCAGTTCCCTTTTTTCCTCTCCTACTCTCTTTGTCTTTGAGAGTTTGAGTCTTATTTTGTTTTCATTTATTTCACCAATTATCGGGCGTTATAGTCACGTTCCGAAGGTGTCTTGTTTTTTCCTGTTCTTACCTTTGCTACTTTCTTTATTTTCGCCAGTTTCTTGGCTATCCCGTTTCATTAGGGTGTTTATTGTTTGGCTCTACCGAGGAGTTTTTCTTCCTCATATACCTCTGCCCGTGTTTCGTGGCTATCCCGTTTTCCAAGGGTGTTTTTTATTTGGCTACGGCCGGGAGGTTTTCATCCCTTGTTTCTTTGTCGCGTTTGGCTCATTGCAGTAGTGCTTCAAACCCCTCACACTATTGATCGCAAAATTATTTAATAAAAATAAAAAAATAGAAAACTTACCAGAGGACAAGTAACCTTGCTGCCTTCTGTGAAACTACAGAGTAAAACAGGATTTCTTAGGAAATAGCTAACCAATTGAATTAATTAATAAATGTTTATTCTTGTTAGGGTGCACAAGCAATTGGAGACAACATAGTGACAAGGCAGTCACAAATTCGGTAAACCAGTTGTTTTATTGGTGACGAGTGCAGGGAATCCAGGGTAGAAATATTTACAAGGGAGAACAAAACACCAAAAGAAAAGAAACAGCATGTGCCCACGTAGTCGGCCCAAAGATCATATCTATTACGTTCAAGCCTATTAGACTGCCTATGGAGCTCCTGACTAGCCATTATAAGGCTGTATGTAGCTCCTCCCTCCAAGACGAAACTACCCAAATAAATCAATTAACATATCAAATCATAGCTAATGAAGAAAACGTATGCTACTATATAAAATAGAAAAATTATCAATAACAAACTAAATGAAAATAAGGGTAGGGCTACTGAGCAGTGAATAATAAAATAGCACACCGTTCCAACATTCCCCCTGCTGGCTATCCAGTTGAATTCTCCTGCTTGGACCCCTCTAGAAAACCCTTTGGTCCCGCTTGGACCCCTCTAGAAAACCCTTTGGTCCCGCTTGGACCCCTCTAGAAAACCCTTTGGTCCCGCTTGGACCCCTCTAGAAAACCCTTTGGTCCCGCTTGGACCCCTCTAGAAAACCCTTTGGTCCCGCTTGGACTCCTCTAGAAAACCCTTTGGTCCCGCTTGGACCCCTCTAGAAAACCCTTTGGTCCCGCTTGGACCCCTCTAGAAAACCCTTTGGTCCCGCTTGGACCCCTCTAGAAAACCCTTTGGTCCCGCTTGGACCCCTCTAGAAAACCCTTTGGTCCCGCTTGGACCCCTCTAGAAAACCCTTTGGTCCCGCTTGGACCCCTCTAGAAAACCCTTTGGTCCCGCTTGGACCCCTCTAGAAAACCCTTTGGTTTCAACTGCTCGGTTTGCCACTCAGGAGTAAAACCTGTGGAAGTGCAAAGGTAAGCACTAAGCACGACGAGAAGCTCTTGATAAAACAAAATAAATGTAAACATTAAAACAATTATTCTTGGGTCATAATATTTTCTTTGCTTTTAACCCATTGTAACATGGGGCAGTTCAGATAAATGGCAAGCCCCTAAATTCCAAACAGTGGGCGAACATTTCGGTAATTTAGCCTACCCATTTAAACAAACACACATAGCACATAACGATATGCCGTTAAAAAGATATGCGCGTTTGGGGAAAAAGTCTCATCATGTAACTAACCGCCCTACGGAGCCCCGGCCTCAAGGTAGCCTAGGAGGGAAAAAAATGTCAACGTGGAAATCCGTACTCTCGGTTTTGCAATCCGTAGGCCTACTCATGGTTCTTTTTGCAATCCGTAGCCTACGTACAGTTTTTGAGTAAAATCAATCAGGGTTGCAGTTTAAATGCATTTGTAAATAAAGGGTTCGTTGCATGAAAGTCAGACAAGAAAGAAGGCTATCATGGCTACGATTCACATTGCATCCCAGTATGATGAAACAGAAAAAATATTAAAGCGATATTGCACAATGGTATCATGAATATTGGCAAGGCTAGGTGATGTTGTTACTTGTTACTAGGCAGGACGTGAAGCAGACGGTGTGCTGGTAAACCCCATTAGCCGTGTTATTGATATAGCCTACTATGGGTTAGAGTGCCATGTCGCTTGTATAAAACGGTGTGCCTATGTATTTTACAGTAATTCACCAAAGAAAGACAACACAACTTTAACAGATTGCGCGGTGTGTGTCCTTCTGATGAATGTATTAGGCTACTAAGCAACGGCAATGGATAACGTGGAAAACCGTAGGCCTATCTTACTCTCGGTTTGGCAATCCCTAGCTACCTTGCAGTTTTGCAATCCGTACTCTCAATTTTGCAATCCGTACATATGGATTGCAATACAGAGAGTACGGATTTCCACCTAGGGTGCCTTGAGGGGCTCCGTACTAGCCCGTGACATTTCTGAATAAATATATTTTATAGAAATCTTATGGTGCTGACAAAAATCAGGGACTCAGCTTCCGAGGGTCAACATTTTCCTAAAAAATATATTTTAAAAACAGAGGATTATAAGACTTAACATTTCCACACCTATGTTATCAGTAGGAATAGTTAATTTTAGGTTTTGAAGGTTTTTAACACATTTTTTAACTGTTGTTGAAATTGTGAAGTCTTGCCTGGGAAAAGGGTGTTTCCTGTCCATCGCACAGTCGGCAGATATAGAAGTTTTAAAAAAGTAAATAATGATATTTATTTCATATGTAATACAAAACAACAGAGACAAAACAACAAAGATTGTGTAACTGTCCCAATACTTTTGCATTTAACTGTATATATACACATATAGTTTGGTATCTGCATATACAGTACATATGGTATATATTGGTCTCAGAAGATTTTGTTGCAGGCCTGAAAACTTCTGCCAGACCACTATTCCATTTAACTTTTTAGAAAGTTTTGAACATTTACTGTGCACAATTGGAGAACCTGGAAATCTGACTTTTCGTAACAGCACGCATATGCTGCCAAGTCATCAGAGCGGCATCTAACTGCATGTTAAGTCCATAGTAAAAATCTTTTCTGTCAGCTTGTTATCAAAAGTTGCACATTTCTTCAAATTTTCAGCCTCTGGGCTTGACAGGCACTAATTAATTCTGGTTATCGGAAGTATGCAGTCACATTATCTACCTCCCATTCTCTGATTTGGTGACACCCAGCCATGGACAGGGCTGTGAGCCTACAAGGCCCTCTACTTCACAGACACACCTCCTTAGACTCCATTGCGGAGTTAGCAATCAGTCCCATCACTTGAAATAAATGAAAGGGAGCTTTGTGGAAAATCTGTGATGATACCCAAGTACCCCATGTGCTTTGGCTGTGTTTCAGCAGACAAGAATAATTCACATAACCATTTTTTTTTTTTTTTTTTTTGCAGGATGACCTTATCAAACAGTTAAAGCTTTGAGGCAGCCTTTCAACAATGGAAAAATGCATACACTTACTGGCACCTTTGGAATATATAAAATGTTTTAGTATTATTATTGCTAAAAGTCCTGTCTTCCTTGTGCTATATCATTCTTAAAATCAATTCATAGTCATAATTATAAGTTATATTCATCAAAACGACCTGCACATATAGCTACTTTACCACTAATTATCCTGCTAGACTTCTGTTTAACACCTTTGCTGGGTAACTACATTATACTGAAACGACATGTGAGTGGCTAGGGTATCCATTAAAACACATTAACAACCATTTCCTAGAATAACCACTATTGAGCACTCCTGCACAAGTCGTTTCCAATGAATACCTGAAGACAGTTCTAATAAAATGGTTGAACAATGACCAATGTGCAAACGGAGCCTAATCTTTCTGCAAAATCACCTACGTACATGTACTGTAACAAATTATCAAATGGTATGGCTATTTTTACTATTTCAGATTAGGAGAGGGAAAAAAATAAAACAGAGAAAAAGGAACACTTCATGTTAAATTCATCCTGTATTATGTTTTTATGTTTTTTTCTGGTCAAAGATGACTTGATTCTGGCTAATATTATGTTTTAATCAGGCCTTGACATATTGTTATGTTATTGGGAATTTAATGTAAAAAGATTAACTTTTTTCAACTTATTTGTTTTGGAGTATATGCAATGTACCATAACAGCCTTGTAAGTGCAATGACCATTGATTTTGATGATGATGATGAAGATGATGACTAAACACAGAAGCTACAGTATATACTGAAAAATATTATTATTATCTTTTAACATTTTAAAGATAAAGAACACCATTCTTTTTTTCTTTTTTTTTCCAGATTTTGTCATTTTAATATATTCTCTGGTCCACAGATCGCCCACCTCTCTGCAAAGAGTCATTCAAGTACTAGTATTTGTTTGTTTTAAGTCATTAATGGTGCCTGTGATGTGAACTGACAGATAACCAAAGCACACAACCTTGCATAGATCCAGTTCACTGCTGTTGTGGAAATGGCCTCTATGAACACAGAAGGGATTTTTAAACTGGTAAGACCTGAATGACAAAATGGCAGAATAAAACAAACAGGCACCACAGATAATCACACACATACAGTTGAAGTGGGAAGTTTACATACACTTATGTTGAAGTCATTAAAACAAATTTTTAACCACTCCACAGATTTCATGTTAGCAAACTATAGTGTTGGCAAGTCAGTTAGGACATCTACTTTGTGCATGACACAAGTCATTTTTCCAACAATTGTTTACAGACAGATTATTTCACTTTTAATTTGGCAGTGTAGTATAATGGTTAAGGAACTGGGCTTGTAACCAAAAGGTTGCAGGTTCGATTCCCAGGTAGGATACTGCCGTTGTACCCTTGAGCAAGGTACTTAACCTGAATCGCTTCAGTATATATCCAGCTGTATAAATGGATAATATGTAAAAAATGGTAAAAAGTTGCTCTGGATAAGAGCGTCTGCTAAATGCCTGTAATGTAATGTAATGTAATGTAATTCACTATATTACAATTCCAGTGGGTCAGAAGTTTACATACACTAAGTTGACTGTGCCTTTAAACAGCTTGGAAAATTCCAGAAAATGATGTCATGGCTTTAGAAACTTTTGATAGGCTAATTGACATTATTTGAGTCAATTGGAGGTGTACCTGTGGATGCATTTTAAAGCCTACCTTCAAACTCAGTGCCTCTTTGCTTGGCAATATGGGAAAATCAAAATAAATCAGCCAAGAAAATTGTGGAGCTCCACAAGTCTGATTCATCCTTGGGAGCAATTTCCAAATGCCTGAAGGTACCACGTTCATCTGTACAAACAATAGTACGCAAGGATAAACACCATGGGACCACGCGGCCGTCATACTGCTCAGGAAGGAGACGCGTTCTGTCTCCTACAGATGAACGTGCTTTGGTGCGAAAAGTGCAAATCAATCCCAGAACAACAGCAAAGGACCTTGTGAAGATGCTGGAGGGAACAGGTACAAAAGTATCTATATCCACAGTAAAACAAGTCCTATATTGACATAACCTGAAAGGCTGCTCAGCAAGGAAGAAGCCACTACTACAAAACCGCCATTAAAAAGCCAGACTACAGTTTTCAACTGCACATGGGGACAAAGATCTTACTTTTTGGAGAAATGTGCTCTGGTCTGATGAAACAAAAATTGAACTGTTTGGCCATAATGACCATCGTTATGTTTGGAGGAAAAAGGGTGAGGCTTGCAAGCCGAAGAACACCATCCCAACCATGAAGCACGGGGGTGGCAGCATCATGTTGTGGGGGTGCTTTGCTGCAGGAGGGACTGGTGTACTTCATAAAATATATGGCATCATGAGGAAGGAAAATTATGTGGATATATTGAAGGAACATTTCAAGACATCAGCCAGGAAGTTAAAGCTTGGTCGCAAATGTCTCTTCCAAATGGACAATGACCCAAAGCATACTTCCAAAGTTGTGGCAAAATGGCTTAAGGACAACAAAGTCAAGATATTGGAGTGGCCATCACACAGTCCTGACCTCAATCCAATCAAATATTTGTGGGCAGAACTGAAAAAGCATGTGCGAGCAAGGAGGCCTACAAACCTGACTCAGTTACACCAGTTCTGTCTGGAGGAATGGACCAAAATTCCTGCAACTTATTGTGAGAAGCTTGTGGAAGGCTACCCGAAACAAGTTAAACAATTTAAAGGCTATAGAGAAATAAAAGCTGAAATAAATAATTATCTCTACTATTATTCTGACATTTCACATTCTTAAACTAAAGTTGTGATCCTAACTGACCTAGGACAGGGAATGTTTACTAGGATAAAATGTCAGAAATTGTGTAAAACTGAGTTTAAATGGATTTGGCTAAGGTGTATGTAAACTTTCGACTATGGCATGCTAAATTAGCTTCCCTGCATATGCAAATTAATTTATCTTACTGGTTGCAATTCAATATTATAATTTGACTCAGGTCAGTGTGTCGGCGTTTACAAGAAACGGTCATGATACGAAAATGTAAACATTTAGGAATCTATGCATTAACGTTAACTGTGTGTGCATAAGCATTTTAAATAAAGCAAAGCTATTCTTGAAATGCTCCAGGCATCACAATAACTATATAGAAAGTAGTCTTTCCACTAAGTTATATTAGAAAGAGAAAAGGCAGGGTAGAGAAGGGTCTATATCAGCTATGACCAGACTTGTCACAGTTCAAACAATGCAATATATTCCTCACAAAAGAGCAAATGTTCACAAAACATAATCTTGATGAAAAGTCCTCATTTTTCCTTAGTTTGCACAAAGAAGCTTCAACACAATAGGCTCGTCTGTGATACACTAGAAATCATGAGCCACATTTAATGCCACTCTTGAGATTTCAGGGAGAAACAAAAACAGAGACTTCGTAAATTGCAGATGCAGCGCAGCGATCATAATCTTTCGTGTGAAACAGTGTATATATCCAACAAAGGTAGCAATGTTGTTGAAATAATCAAAGCCCTGTTTGGACCCATTTTCTACCACTGAAATGACACAACTGTTCCTAATTGTGCGAAATCTTCAAATAACAACAAGGGAAGTCAAGTGTATTCAGGAGCCATCATACAGTATGAACAGCTAAATCCAAAAACAAACGACACCCTCAGTTTTAATCTCAAATGTAGGTGCCTTTTTGGCGTTAAAACCACCTCGGCAAACTCATAATCCTATCTACCCGTACTATTTCCTCTTTAATGGGTGTTTTAAATGGTCCTGACAGGTAATGATGTGCAATACATTCAATGACTGTAATTATGAAGTCAAAGAGATAATCCTAACACAGATAGGCAGGTTTATCATGATGAAATATGCCTTTTGTCTTTATTTACTAGATCTTGCAAGAATTTTAAATACCATAGAAGATGTGGACATCACTCATCATCAGTTTTACTGAGTAGGTAGCTGCTGAAGTTAGATAGTTAGGCAGTCTAAGTGTCAAAGCTGTTCGCTACATGGTAGGATCTTCCTCCCATTGTTCTCCTCAGGAACACAGTGAAATTGACTGTGGGGTTAGAAGGCTTGCTGTACATTTGAAGTGCTTATTAAGGCCCAGCTGAACTTGAATCAGATTTACCCAAATGCATATCTTAGCAAAGCAACATCAATCCAGTTT
This sequence comes from Synaphobranchus kaupii, assembly GCA_029718625.1. NCBI lineage: Eukaryota > Metazoa > Chordata > Actinopteri > Anguilliformes > Synaphobranchidae > Synaphobranchus > Synaphobranchus kaupii. The sequence continues at coordinate 39,076,225 of CM056385.1, read as the reverse complement.
CCTCATCTATCTTTCCAAGGACAAATCTGTCGATGTCATTTCTTTGAACATATTTTGAACCTGCAATAACTAGGCATCCCTCATTTCAGTAAGTAGATCATTTAAGATTGCACAAGTTCATATATGAAAATCAATACCTTTCGATAAATTCTGTCTAATTCACAACCAAATTTGTTTTATGAGATACAGCAATATAATTATATTGTACTAAAACACTGTAAATATGGAAATACTTATGGTACTAATATGTACCATATTTCGTTATGTTTATGGTTTTAATATTTTACAATTTGTTGATATGAGTATGTATGCTCATCCTGTTTTTCATAGTTCCATATATGACCTTGCAATAATAATAATAATAATAATAATAATAATGTATATGGTTTGTAATATATTTAATTATATATTGTGAGCAAATGTACCTTACATTTACATTTAAGCATAAATAAGTTTACAAATAATAAACCTTTGTCCACCCCAATTGCTGAAATAATAGAATTATCCGACAGATGTTTATTATTGACTTTCCTTATTCTGAAATGCATGGTGCTGACAATATGAATGTTCAGATTATTACTGCACGAAAGATAAGATGGAGGATGTGGATCTGATGTGCAGCACTTCCGGGTCACCCGCGTATAGTACAGCCTGGCTCAATGAAACTTGCACAGCGCTGACACTCAATTACCTGGGTTTCCATAGAGACTGCCCAAAGAGCATGTGCACAACCTATCTAAATGCATGAAAATCCTCAAATCCTGCCTTTGGGCTCAGAAAGGAAGGCGGCATACGATTCAACAGGGATGCTGCACATTGACTTCACAGTGCATTCGACAGAACCGCACCACAAAAACTAATCGACCGACCACTAACGCTATCTGACAAACCAATCAGCACGTGCCATACAGAAATCAATCTGTCAATAAACAAGGGTGGCTATTCTGGCGTTTATGTTGCTTTTTATCATTGCATTATTGTCCGCTATTCCAAGTACAACCCAATATTTAAAAAAATTATTAAAGCACAACTGAAATATCTGGTGTTATTAATCAAAATATAGTTCTGTAAATAGTCATAGAGAAAGCATTCGGTCAAGTTAATGTTATCTCTTGTGGATTATCATAAATTATTCCCAAAGAGACAATTTACATGAAACTGAAAAATCACAGAATATAAGCCCTGATAAATGGAACGCTTTTCTCAAAATTTTTTGTTTGGCTGTTATTCATTTGTTTATTATTTTTATGGTGTATAAAATGAAAAGCCGTGGTTTTGTGAATACTCTTTTTGTCAGGTCTGATTACAATTGATTGCACCTCAACATGTGTACAACTCATCAATGTCAACACATCAATATTGCAGTTTCTTCTCTTGGCTGTATGATCTGCTCTCACCGCCTCTGTGTTCCCTTTGACATGGTTTGTAAGACACTTCCTTTCCTGTCTTTCCTTTATGCCCACCATTTCAGTTCCATAAATATCTTCCAAATGATCCTATAATATTATACCCCCCCCCCATCTCCTCTCTCTCTCTCTCTCTCTCCACATACACACCCTTCGGCTGTCACCCAGTGATCAGGCGCACACACTCTGTATCTTACAATTTCACACCTATAAACATGCGGCGCCCTTTGTGAGGGCCTGTCGTTTGGCAATTACAGGTCAATCACCTTTGCATTGTGTAAAACAAAAGAAAGAATAAAGCAGATTTAGAATGAGCGTCTGGGTGTGAGAGATAAGAGCTGGCCACATTGCCCCCCCCCCCCCCCCCCCCTATTTCTTTTTCTTCTTTTTTTTTTTAAATCGAGGTTTTTTTCACAGCTCTATAAAATGGCTCGTGGTAATAGAGGGGATAAAAAGAAGAACGTCGTCAAGTCTCATTTTTAGGTGTAGAATAACGCCATGACTCAGTCTTCTCAGTAAACATGTTAGGAATTTCCCCCCTGCTATTTTATTTTTCATCTGGATATCGTATTGTTCTCACATTCTTTATACAAAAACGACATATTACATATTATATTGTAACTATTTACCTACACAGTAGAATGTCCAGTGTTAATTTAACTCTAACAGAGTGTATATATATATATACAAATGTACTCTGTAAGAGTTGATTTAACACAGAACGTTTTACTGTGTATGCATTCCTTTATCCATTTACTCAGGCCAATATCAATATATTTATATTAAGTGCTAGGCAAATTGAATTATTTTTATGTAAATGTGCATTTTGTGTAAACTGGAATATAGCCATATCATTTAAATAAGTAATAATTTGATTATTCCTTAACTAATGAAAGCTAGTTTTAACGTTTATCTCTGATTTTATTGCAGAAAATCAATTTCTGTAATTGAATATTGTCATATATTAGATAACTCCATGTTGTATAACATCATAACTGCACTAAATATTTAATTTAATTTGAACTTCGTTAATAAGCATAAAAAGGTACAATTAAGAACTGATTTCATTTAAACACTTTGATAAATACGTTAAAATGGTTCAGCGAGAAAAAAAAAGAAAGAAAAAAGGCAACAGTGATTGAAACGGCAAGCAAATTTCACATCAATTAGTCCATTATCAATCAAATATACATGTCACATTTACTGCTCCAGTGCTAAATAAAACACATACAACGCAACCACACGTGCGTGTGCGTGCGCGCGCGCGCGCGCGTTATTTTGCACTGGAGAAGTAAATATGGCATTTTAATTGATTTATACGGACACACACACATACGTACTATTGCATATGCTATGTTAAATACAGTGCATGCAGTATGCATACCCTAGCCTATCTACGGACGCGGTTAAACCTGAGGAGTTGGTGACGAGGGGGCGAAACTACTTTAATTACAGCGCAATTCCAGCCTCACACGTCCTCTTCTCTTACTTACTTTCGATAGGTGATATTCAGGATTAATAATGTTGACATAACATTGCAACATAAACCTCTGCTGCACAACACCAATGAACAATTCAAACTGAATCGGAATTACGCTCAAGCTTTTTTTTTTAGGTTTACTAAATTAACTTTGGGAGGGAAAAAACATGATCACTCACCATTTAAGATGCACTGGGAATAGATAATAGCCAATATCCACATGCCCCGCTCCGTTCAATCCCCAAGCTATGCCTTTTTCGTCTCACACTGCTCACTTTCCCCTGTATTTAATCTTTAATTTTCTTCAGTTTGTTGGTTGCAATATTACAAAGCTGTTATTGGCAGGATAAATCAGTTCCACTGGTCTCTCTCTCTCTCTCTCTCTCTCTCTCTCTCTCTCTCTCTCTCTCTCTCTCTCTCTCTCTCTCTCTCTCTCTCTCTCCTTGGAAGAGGTGTGTGCTTCTGTGATTGTCTTGGTTAAAGCTGGCATCCAGCTCCACGCCTCTATTGATGCTGTTACCCGTGCCTTTCTTATTTTCCTTGGTTTCGGTGCGATGCTGGATTGTAGGCTCGCTTCCTTGAATCACGGACCAGGTGTGATGCGGAGTCTAAAACACGCAGGTCCAGCGAAATATGCACAGGTGGGATTATAAATACACGGGCAACAAAAAATATTAAACTGGACTCAATTTTAAATGAATATAAACGAAAACAAAACACTTTCAAAAAATTAATGCATAAAACAATGAAAAGGGATTTCGATTAATTTTAGTCCAAGGAGCCCAGCCCGGATAATCGGAAGCAGAGAAAATAATTGCTATACTCCAAACTCAAACCTTCCTCACCACCACTCTCCTTCCAGCAAGCAACAAGCAAGCGCATCTTCCCACTGCCGTTTTAATCACATTGGTCCCTGCGCTAACCCTCTCTGCCTCAGAGCATTACTGAATAACCCTCTCCCCTGCGTCTGCAGCCGATTTTCTTCTTCATTGCCTTAAAGGTGCAGAGGCGCTGTGCTCGCCAGTCTCCTTTTGAGCGAAGCGCCGAACAGCTGAACACGTTGGACTGCAAAGCCATCTATTAAAACAGAGGAGAGACTCGGGGTTAGTCAGAGAAAATATGCAGAAATGCTGACACGCAAAATTTGTTAAATACAAGTCGATATTCACGTAGCTTAATAGGCTACTGTACGGACAAGGTATTCTAGAAGGGATGCATACATTTAAAATATCAAAAATCGTGCAGCCTACAATGAAAATGTTTCAATTCATTATAGACGTTATTTCTTTTTGTTTTATTTAGTAGGCTAAATTTCATCTCCATTTTTATTTCTCATTTACTTAAAATGTTTTTGCATATTTATGTTATTACTTGTATTGTTTTGAGATGTCTTTAATTCATAAAGAGATGTCTTCAATTCAAATTTACGCATTTGCCTTAAATTATTTTGGTGGTTGCCTCTTTCGCTGTAAGAGTAGTTTGTAACGATTTAGTCTATCTCTTTCGCCTGCATCATTCTGATTGACGAGACAAACCAAGCCAGAAAAAATAGGGGCAGCATCTGCAATTATACAATTATCTGCATATTTTTGTACTAAACTGTTATTTCCGCAAGCAGTTTTACTGAATATATGAGCTACTCTCAGTACATAAAAAAGTGTGAAGTAATAGGCTACAACCGTTTCATTTTCTTAAAGGACTCGTCATTTTTTTATATCACAAATCATGACGCACACAAGGCCATCATGGCTGGCCGGAATACTGTCCTCTTGTTTATAATGGATTTTTTTTCACCTGCCATTTCTGCACCTCTCAACTAGCCTATACCAGGTTCCAAATGGCTTTTTATAATGTTTATTGAGAGGAAACAAAGCCAAGTGCTATATCACGTCAAGTAAACAATGCAGTATATCCTAGGCTAGCAGCCCAGTCCTATAAAACAGTACGCCTCAACGTAAATTAGCCCTGAAATATTTTGAAGTAATTAACAAAATTCTTAATGTCACCCACGCCCCACTCGTTTCACTTGCTTAAGAGGAACGGATTATCGTGAAAAATCATTGAAAACTGCATTAAGAATGTCGAAAGACGAAATTTGTAACATGGACAGATTAGCCTACATAACATGCACACTATGTACTCCGTCTCTTATTGGTCATCACATTTAAAATAAAAAACGATCCATATCTTACCACTGACATACAATATGACCACAGGAAATGAAGAGGGGGGGAAAAAATCATGAAATTAATAAAAGTAGCCTACCCACTGGCACTAATGTCCACAGAGATCAGTCATTGCGCTGTTATGAAACACCAGTAATATTTTAAGGACACATTAAAGGCATATAATTAAATCGTAAATATTGAGAGTGCGTAATTACTTTGTGAGCGTTAGATTTAAGAAGTGAAAACATGCTGTTATGTGCCTTTTCTGGTTGTACTAGCTTTTTATTACTTTAAAGCATAGGACTTTTGGATTAATTCATAATGAACTATTGGGAATGCACAAATACGTGAATTCATGATAGCTATGGTTAAAGGGTACTTAATATTACTGTGGCAACATAATATATTTTACCTCAAGATTAATTTAGAATATTTTATACACTCAAGTAGACAGTAGATTAGTGCAAGTCCGTTTTTTAAGGAAATACATTTTTGGAAGAAACGTTAATCTTAATTCTAAATCCTAATTATTATTATTATTATTATTATTATTCTTGTGAATTACAGAGGCTGTTTCAATTCAGTTTCGCCTGCCTTTGTTATGCCTCTGGTACTGTTTAACTGCAGTTTCTCTGCCTATGTGCAAGCACTGTCTGATGAGCTTAGTGTCGGCGTCAGTCCTACACATGCTGTCTGAAAGCAAAACCTGTCACCATAGAATGCCTGTAGCCACCCATCCGAAAAACATTAAGCCTTGCCAGAACAAGTCAGGGAAAAAAAAAATGAAAACACTTCATGATGTTAAAAATGCATATTTATTTCACCAAATATTCATTTATTATATCCTCTATATTCATATCTTATTTAGCTTTCTTGAACAAACTCTGCTTTCAGTGGAAATAATGGAGTTTCTTCTTGGCTATCAGTCAAGCTCCAGCACTGTGCCTGTTGTCTATATGTGTCAGTCTGCTGTGTGTCACTCCAACCATTCCAACAGCCTTGTAGTATTATTAGCAGCCATTTATTGAATGGCAGTGCGAGCAGGTCTGATGTTCAGATTTTGTTCTGCATAAGCCTGGTCATGGCATAGTTTTTATAATGGAATTCTTTCATCCTTGATGTATTTTTGTATAAATTTTTTAAGCTAATGCATTATTTTTCACACACACACACACACACACACACACACACACACACACACACACACACACACACACACACACACACACACACACAGTGAGAGAGAGAGACACATGAATTACAATATGCATATTTTAACGTTAACATAATTCCTATTATGCTTAGGCAGTAAATTGTCTCTAACTTCGGCCATTTGTATAGAAAAAAAACAGTCTAGGCCAAAAACATATTCATGTCTCTGTCAAGATGCAAGAAATCCTCAAAAGAAATACCATATCAGTAACAATCTGCTTTATTTCTGGCTATGGAACAATTGAGAGTGCATCACACGGCCATGATAGGCATCAGGGCTATAAAGGTGATGATTATGCCTCGTGGGGGGGGGTCCGCTGGCTCTAAGAGGTTGCTAGCTCAGAACATGTCAACATGGCTCACGGTTAGCACAGATTCTCCGCTGATCACCGGGAGGTTATCATGCCTCTGAGCGAGAGGGAGATAGGCCTGCAGACGGACCCCTTCGCGTTTGGGATCAGGACAAACGGGTCTGGCGAGGAGACCACCAATGAGAACAGGGAGCTCATGGAACTATCGGTTAGATGTGGGGCATTTACAGTCTCTGAATGGTCTCAGTTTGATGCTACGCACATTTCTAAGGATTACTCTGTATATACAGTTCAAACGCACATGCACCCACACACATTGTATATGAATGTACAGTTTAATTGCAAAAGTATTGGGACAGTTGTTTCAAATTGAGTGTTTTCCTCTGTACTAATCAAGTGTATTGTATCTGTAATCAAACAAGCCAAAATTCACAATGTCTGCATTTATCGCATGTGTTTTTTTTAAACAGACATATATAATAGTCTATATTGTAACTATATTGCAACAATGCCATTCAAATGAGTCAAGTCCCCCTATGTCAAGTCTGCATAAGTATTGAGACAAAGTTTTGACAAATGTAATGACTTGCAAGGTCAAAATTGTGTTCCATACCCCAGTTATATTTGATGTGTGACTCAGGGACATCACTAGGTTCATGATGTGATATTTTGAGATGCTCTATGAAGCTTTTGCTGCTGCCTCTTTCAGTTGAAATTCAGTTTTCTTTAGAGCATATGAAAAGCATGTTCAGTGGGGTTTAAATCTGGTGACTGACTGGGCCACGTCAAACATTTCCACCTTTTCTTCCCGATAAGCTCCTTGGTTATGTTTGCTTTATGTTTTGGGTCATTGCCTTACCGCACAATAAACCTCCGCCCAATGAGTTTGGTGGCACTTCTCTATTGGTGGACAGTATGTTTCTGTAACAATTCAGCTATCATTCTGTTGCTGCCATCACCGGTTACATCATCAATAAAGACTGCATTGGACGAGTTCCAGATGCAGCCGTACAGGCCCAAGCCATCACACTCCCTCCACCATGCTTGACGGATGAAGTTACATGCTGAGGGTCCAGAGCAGTCCTCTCTTTCTCCACACTTTCATCTTTCCATCTCTCAGGTAATGGTTTATCGTCCTTTCTCCACACTTTCATCTTTCCCATCTCTCAGGTAAAGGTTTATCGTTGTCTGTCTCATCTGTCCGAAAGACTAATCTTTGTATTATTTGCTGATTCCAATCTTGCCTTTCTGTTCTTGGCGCTGATGCTACATTGGTGCTACAGAGGCTACATCTGGAAGTGTAGCCTCTGTAATTTGCCACGGTCTTTTGGGGCACAGTGTCATGCGATACCCCAATGTATGGAAACCATTAGCAATTACTCGAGCTGACAATTTAGGATTCACAACTCTTATAATCATCCTGTCATCGCATTCTGATCCTGCGGATGGCCTGGTAGCTGCTGATTCCTAAGTCCTCCAGTCTCTTCTTTAGGGCCTTCCATCCTGTTCACTTTGGGATACACAAACATTCTGCAGTTCAACAATTGCTCTGATTGATTTTTTTCTTTTCTTTCCTCCTCAATAGATTTCTTAGTTGTTATACTTTTTGTCTTGCTTATAAAGTAGACTCTACAAACGCTTCCAAAGTATATAACCCACGCCCTGACACTCACAACTTTCCATTTATAAATAATTAGTAATTTGGTAACCCTGTGAAATTTGAAACAGCAAATTATATTTGAAACAAGTACAAATGGCTCAGCTGTGCATTGCGATTTACGCTAATTGAAGTTCACTGATGGTTCAACATGTCCAATTAAGATTTGTATGAAAACAAGCATTTGACAATGAGGATAACTTTAGCTTTTTACACACGTCTGTGGACACATTGTAGGTCCTTGCATTTACGAATGACCGGAATGAATGGGATTAGCTACGCATTCCATTGTACTCCCCCCACAGCTACCGCATCCCACCTCCTGTCAACTTTTAGGGTACAGTTCCAGCAAATTTCAGTAATTTATATAAATATATTCACACGTGTGTGCGTGTGCGTGTGCGTGTGCGTGTGCGTGTGCGTGTGCGTGTGTGTGCGTGTGTTTGTATACTGCGAGGCCAGGATGTCTAAAAGGAAAAGCACAGAGACCTGCTCTGGCTGCTGTCAACTGTGCCTGTTCCCTCTCACAGCAAGGGGCCTTCAGGACCTAGGACAGCAGCCACACACACAGGAATGCTCTCCTGAGGCTGATTAGCAATCAGCTCAGGTGTTGCCCATTGCCTTTGTTAGGCCAGTTATAAAGGCACCAGTCTCATGTGCTTTGGAAGAGACCTTCTAGAATGCTATGTGTTCGGTGCTCTCGCGCTCTCTAAAACTCCAGCTTAAACCTCTCTGCCTCTGTGAGAGGACATTTTGTTCTATAGTGCCCAAACTGGGGATATTTGTTTTGTTAACCGTTTTCTTTATTTTGTTCAATTTACGTAAACAAAACTGCCTAAGGCCTTTTCCTGTGTTCTTATGGGTGTTTACTTGTTCAATCGGCTGCCCTGCAATGTGGCTGTACGTTGATACACCCTGTCACAATACACACACAATATTGCACACACAATATTATATTCATTATTTCACGCATACTCAATCAGTATCGATAAAATGGTGAAGTGTGACGATTCGATGTAAGCTGTAGTGTTTTTAATGATTCAATGATAAACTGGCATCTTTATGAACAGTCTGTCAAAGCATCTTGCTGCTGCAGGATTAAATAACGGGCTAAATAATCAGGCTGTGGAAAACACATGGACTGAATCATAGCTCATGTAAATAAAAAAAATTATTTAATTGTAGGTATGTTCAATTGTGCATCCATATGTACATAAAAAATGAGATGGGGAAGGAGAATAGCATTTTAAAGTTGGGAACAATCATAGAGGTCCAAAAACAAGTAAAACACACAATATACTGCAGCAATGGGAAACACAGCTGTTAGTTTTCCAATGTATTCATTCAACATATGCATCCAAGGATCAATACATCAATACATATACTGTTATGGACTTTGTCTGAAAGCAAAAAATGCCAACCTCGCTGCACACGTCACTCTGGGTTACCCGGATCAAGCGTACTACAAAGCAGCAGGCAGACCGACAGACCGACCACACTATAGGATTCACAACTCTTATAATCATCCTGTCATCCTTATACTAGCTGCTGGTCGCGACTAAAAATAAATATTCATATTGCTATTTGAATTTCAGTTGGAGCAATCAAAAGCCCTTAAGGGTAAACAGCCCAGTTGATCAAAAGGAAAATAAATTGTTATAATTTGGGTAATTCATATGCCATACACAATTTATTCTGAGGCACTTGTTGCAGAATCAGTACAGTACATAGCTCAGGTGCTTCCTGTCACAAGGGAGAAAATGAGCTCTCCTGTCAAGGAGGAATTACGTGCGATGGTGGAAAGTTAGAGCTGAAATGTTTCGTTTGTTGTTGTTGAAGTGTTGTGCAGGTTATATTTGTTTGCTTTGGATTTACAACATGCAAAGTGATGAATGTCGGTTCTGTGTCAACCTGATTTGTTGTTCTGTTTGTTGAACACCGTTTCGTGTACAACTTTCTATTGTCAGATTTCTCTATTGACTTCCATAATAAAACCAGACAGGAAAAAGTTACTGAACTTGCACCTTCTGCATTTTTGCATATAGTGAGGGAGAGGTGATGATTTTTATATTTTCCTTGAACCCGCAGGAATTGGTCTCAAATGCCATCCACGAGTGAACAATGCCACATATACTGTGTTTCAGTATTGTGATGTAACGTCAGTTGTAAATCTCATCAAGAGCCATTAAAATTAATTGAAGGGACCTGGTCTTGGCTTTGTTACCAGGAAAGACAGTATTAACAGACATTTTAAAAGAAAATATTGTTCAAAATCCTAAATGCAATGTAATATAATAAATACCATCTAAACATGACGTCTGGGTAACACTTTTGAACAAAGTTTTGCCTGTATGGCTGTTGAATCGAGATTGATTTTGTGGAAGGCTATCAAAAAATCAGAAATCATGAATATCATGGAAAGCAATGCAAAAACGTGATCAATACGCAGTCAGCATTTTCATGCAGGTTTCCAAATGCAGGCAAAGGGCCAACGATTTGTTTCCTACAGTCAAGTTCATGGCTCATTTAATTTATGACAGAAATATCACAAAATATTTATCTTCCCTTGTTTCTGCCACCACTAAAATCCTGCCTTTTGGCTTAAATGAAACATGCAGCATGTCTGTGTGTACAATATGGTACACATGGTGCAATTTCACTGGTACAGTTGAGTAGCTTACAAAAGTCATTGAGCCTTAGCACAAACACAAGCTATAAGTGCTGAGGACCATATGGAACCGTAAGTTATGCACAATGAATATTTTGTTGTCTCTAGCTATATAATTCTGTAAATAATAAACAGATAAGGTAGGCCGCCCTGGGGCCACTGGAAAGCTTGCTTTTTTCTGAGCAAGCGGTACAGCAGTGGGATTAAGTTCCCATCCCTGGTGGCAGGCTAATTTGCCATTCAGTTTCCCAAGAGGGTGCTAGCAACGGATGTGGTAAATTAAGCAAGAAACATGAACACATTTTATCAGGTTTTGGGAAGGGGATGGTAGGTAACAGAACTTCTCTGAGGTTTTATTATCATTATCTGTGATGGCAAATAGGAAGATTCTCCATCATCATCATCATCATCATCATTTTGATATGTTAGTGACCCATGTAGTGCCTCTCCAAAATATTATATGGATGTCACTTTGGTAGACTGAGCAGTAATTGGACCCGCAGCCCTGAAAAAATCTAGATAAATCAGAACTAAACAATGATGGCGTGTTAGGGTCTCATAAGAATGCCTGTCACCATTCAATGTTTATTTTTTATTTAGTTATATATAAAAAAATATATTTTGGTGATTGAAGGGTGGATAGGGTATAAGGTCTGTCCTATTCTGCAAGAAACACTGCATGTGGCAGTTGACAGATAGAAAAGGAAAGTTATCTCCACATTCATTATTAGGATATAGCTTAAGTTAAGTTGTTTAAGTCCACCTGAATGTTTCAAGTTTGGTTGATAGTGACAGGACTATTTGAACTTGAAACATTCACAAGCAAATCCAATCAATCTGTAATTTATTTATGCATATAACATACTTCTCCATTCAGACATGTGGCCATATTTGTTGAACAATTACAGAAATTGACAACTGTCTTTCACAAATGTAGTCTTTTTCTGAGAAAATGTAAAGGTCTGATCATAGCACCATATCCTTATTTCCCAGACTACAAAAATGCCAGTGATTGAATTAACCTTTCCATCTTGTATGCACAGATGGTTAAGGGGGAACGGTGTTTTCCGAAAGGAATACTTTTATATTCAAATACGCCTTCTGAAGCAGGTGTCTTTCCTATAACAAAACACAGGCTCATATGTCACATATGTCAGATGGCCATCTCCTTGTTGCCCTGTTGGGCTCATGTTTCTTTTCACTATTCCATCTATTAGCTTAGTAGAGAAAAAGCAAATAGCAAAATGATACCCGTTGTTATCCAAAACAAGTTCCCAGAGACAACAAACAACACACAATGGTCCAAATATAAATGTGCAGGGTTTCAGGCAGGCCAGGCTAACCCAGCATGACATGTAATGACACGCCAGAGCATCTGAGAGTCCGGTCGAATCACTCAATATCAAGGCACATGCAAGCTCTATAAATATCTCGGAGAGTACTTACTGTGACAAGTGCTCATCAACAGGCGAATACCCAAGCTTGACAAAACGCCACTGCATGCATTATCGTCCTGGAGATGAGTGAGGAATGAAAGCACAAAGTGTGACCTGCAATGCATGTGATAGATCTGAACATAGAGCTGACACAGGACAATAGCCTTTGTAGAAGGGATGTTCTTATTTTTGAAGATGCGGTTCATCCATGTTCTGAAATCATCTGAGCTGCTGTACAGAAAATATATTTAAGATCCTATTCCTGTATCAGAGAACTGTGAATATTCCTGAAGGCCCTGATGTGAGCAATATGAGTGGAAATACAAAGACACTGCATCACGTAATTGGTGTGATCCAGGAGTGTCGCCCCGAACCATAGTTTCCCAACAGCCAGGTTAAATATCCTGTACCACACAAGAAATGCCCACACTTCAGCCCTGTAGTCCTTTTCACATGTGAGTCCCTATCCACTTGCCTATGTTGTATGTTCTTGAGCCTACCACTGCCATATTATTTCCAGCAAATTATCAAATGTATCTTTACCATTGGTTTGTTTCTTTTTGGTTCATTCACTGGGCTCCTGGGTCTATGGAAGAATATCACAGGCAAAATTCACACGGAAATGCTATACTTAAAATGGCAATGTATTCCTTCATTTGCATTTAAATTTCCCACTCATATGTGCAAATTCTGTCTCAAAATTCAAATTCAATAATTTAATTTGCATTTGCCATGTCATATACAAGTATTGACATTTCATTTAAATTTAAATGTATTTCCCTAACTGCATATCATCCCTTTGAAACCTGACTCATATTGAGACCTGACTGATTCCACCAGTGTGAAAAGCACTGACCTTTTGATCGGATGTGGTCAGTTGGATTTGACAGGGAAAGAAAGACGTGTGGATGCTCCACTCCTGTCACCAGCCAGCTATACTGTCTCCAGACATAATACACCCCAGTTAGAGTACTTGGGATCTTTAATGGGTTTTACATTATTTAAGGAACAGTTTTAAGATAGCTGGAAGTGATTAGTGAGTACTGTACACCATAAAACCAGAACCAACTGAAAATCCTGGGCCCTTAAAAAGGACATTCTGAGTCAATGATTTTTTTAGAGGAACATGAAATGAAATGACCATTTTAGTGTAAAGAGTCTTCCGGAGGGCAAAATGGAAATGCTGGGAGAGCTGTATCATAGACCAGTGCGAGGGTCCTATGTTTGTTAGAGAAGTGCCATTCTGATCTTCTTTCTGCAACACCCACCGTAAGAAGGCAATATTTGTGCAATGCTATGAGGTCACCCATTTCTTTAGAGGCATCCTCCCTCATTTGCAAGGGTTTCTTCAGCCATGGACTTCACGTTTTTCCTTACCATTACTTTTCTCTTTGCCTCAAGTCCATGTACTCAGGTTTTCACTGCATAGCCCCTTATGGTGAAAGGTGCAGTCAGGGATTACATTTCACCACTGATAGAACTGAATAAAATGCTTACAAACTCCAGTGTGTTTAACGGCTGAAATTGGGGCCTGAATTTTGTCCTTAACTTTGACTTACAAATAAGTGCAAGCGCAAGCTCATATTAAATGCGTCTCCATTGCGGTCGACAATGGTGACGTCCCTCAGGCTTCAAACTCATAACCACACCACATACACAGTCTCACCATTGCCTGTTTTAATAGCGCTGTTTTTAGTGTAAACGTAAGCTTATGGGCAAGCACAAATGCCTGGATGCAGACCCCTCCAGTTGTCAGTGTGCTCCACGGCAACAAAAAAAACCCCTCATTTTTATTTAAACACGAGCAGTCACTTGCTCCTCCTCCCCCTGCTTCACCTGACAGCAGGCTCTCCCAGAGCAATCCAATTCCATGACACCGTAACCCCGCCCAACCACTGCGATCACTGCCTGTCTTCCATTGGTTCGCCCGGAGGCCTGCAGGCGGAGAGCCGCGTATCTGTCTCCAGCCTTAATGTGCTAAACTAGGGCATTGTGAGAATATGGGTGCAGAGAAGATGGAGGGGAGTCATACTGCACACATAGTGAACTGGTAGCCCGGGACACAAACCGACTTGACGATTATCCCCAATTAATGAACACAAGAATATGCTGACATGAATATGCTCAGGGAATATGCTTTTTGGATCCCTTCTCCTCCTTGTAGCATCACATCATGATGTCATTGTAGTTTATACTGCTATGTTGTTGTTTTCTACTTTTGTTTCTGACGTACCAGAAAGCTTCTGGAATATATATATATATATATGTATATACAGAGATTAATCAATTGTATCAATTAATAAATTTGACCATGGATGAAGAAATTAAATAAAGGTGGAGAGGGGACACAAAAGCATCTCATTCACAATTTCAAATCTCTATTGTGCTAAAATACTTAAATGCTTTTTAGGATATACTGTATTCCCCTTCAGAAATAAGCTTGATAGTTTTTTTTAGATCGTAGATTGTTGAATTTTTTCATTATCACATTATCTGTGAATGTAAATGTACTTTGGTCAAATTGGAGAGAGCAAAACATTCCCTTCAGAGACTAACCTATGAAAAAATGCAAATCTCGTCTAAAAAAAGCTGCTCAGATCAGAATTTTTGACATTTTGGAAATCTACCGGTGAAACAATCAATGTATTTTAGCTGTGGGAATTTGCAAGCCCGCATCTTCTATACTCGCCAAAGACCTCACCCAGGAACCAAAATCGTAATCAAAGGCTGTCAGTAAAACAGGACGCAAGTAACTGTCCAAGCATGGCGGCAGTAATAATCTTGAATTTGACTTCTCCGATTCGCCACGCCATCCAGCATGAGTTTGCAGTGTTGCTTAGTAACGGCGGCAGTGGCACATAGCTGACTTTATCGGCGCGGTCATAAAAATGTATGAAGTCCCTTTATTTCCTTTCCTCTGCATTTTATCTTCTTCACTCTAAACACAATCACTTGGCATGCAGCCAAGAGCAAAGACATGATGCTTTTCCCTTTTTGTGCCTAGTAGAGCCGCCACGTGTGTCTGTCTGCGAGAGGTAGGAGGGCAGGGAACGGTTGCATACTGTTGGGACAGGCGAGAGAATAAAAACTATCCTGGGTATAATTGAAGACCTGGGTGCTAAAAGTACTGGAGTCACATTTTTAGACAATTCAAGTTGAGCATAGAAACATGTTGTATTTGTCCACCCTATAAATATTGTTAACAGAAAAGGTGCCTAAGTCTCTTTTCTCCACTATGGAAACAACAGGTTATCGTATTCTGGTACACAAGAAGTATTCAGATTTGATTTTCTCAAAATAAACATTTTGTGACTTCAGTACTTTTAGCACCAGGGTCTTCAATTGTACACCTGAAAGATTAGTTACTACAAACAGAACAGGCAGAGTGTTTAGGATACATTTTATGGAGTCTGATTTCACCAAGATAATATCCCTGTTATGAATTTAGCATTCTAGAAATTTGCAACCGAAACAGAACTTTTAGTATGAAAAGGAAGGTATTAAGAGTGGTCTAACCAAGCAATTGCAGCCGTCGTTGGCATTTCATGGCATATGTCCTGCCAGTGTATTGAGATAGTCCCAGTGAGGTAGTCTAGTTTAAGATCTGGGGCCAGATTAATACAGAAAGTATGATTAAATAGCATTTTCTCTTAAACAGTCTATGAGTGTTTGAATCTGGCCCTAAGTATATGTTCACCTGAGACTTGATGTCTGTGAGCATAATAGCTACTGCTGGCTATTACACTGACTCTGCTAGCCACATAGTCAGCTAAGTTACACTACTATGGCATTTGCCTGTTTGGACGGAGCACTGCTTGCATCATTAGCCATCTCATCAATAAAGATCCCATGACACAAAAAAGTAGGGGTTTCCTCAGTGTCCTGGCTAAACTCCCAACCTGGCTCTTTCAATCTGCCACCTAATCATCCCCCAGTTTAATTGGCTAAAAATTGTTCTCTCCCTTTCCACCTCTGATGTGTGGTGAGCATTCCGGCGCAAAATGGCTGCCGTTGCATCATCCAAGTGGGTGCTACACATCGGTTGTGGTTGAGATGAGTTTCCCCGTCATCATTGTAACTTTTAGTGTGAGAAAGGCGCTATATAAATGCCAGGCATTATCATTATTATTATTAGATAAAATGTTCCATTGTTAATTTTAGTTGGTTAATTTTAAAGCAAACCAGCTAACGCAGCTATCAGGCTGGCTAACTTTACATATTATGCTAGAAAATATTCGGAACTGTGTCATGCTCGATCAATGATTCACTGGCAGAAAGAATGAATTCAGAAAAATATAGCTATTAATATATGTATTTACTAATGTTGCAGTATTTATTTACAGATTTTTAATGCTACTAATTTTTTATTTGATTTAAGTTTGGCGTAAGGTCATCATCATCATCATCAGATGGTAATTGTATGAGTTAAATCTCGTCTAGCTTAGTTAGCATATTAGTTACATGCTTTTTTTTTTTACTAATGTGGTCCCATTTCCTCAGATTCATTCTGTTCTAGGGAAATGTGACAAGTTCAAACCAAGCTAATAAGACCGTGAGCACAGGGTTTAATCTACAGCCCTGTGATGTTTCATGTGGGTGGCTTCAGGAGCTCCGGTGTACACTGAAGCTGTTGAAGCTATTTGTGTTCTTGCTATCCTCCATGACCAGGTTCTCCCGGGTGATCCTCTGAGCTTTTTGTACTGCTAAGTGATGCTCTGCCACTCCCACAGGGTGTGCAGATGTTGTGATGGCCATGTTGGCATGGGAACACAAACGCAGCTGTGTACCTGCCATGTACAGCGGAGGGCCCATCTGTCATTCAGCATGGAGGCAGGTTGGCACAGACGGCACATATGCCAGTCACCCTGGGGGTGGGGTTGTTCTCTGGATGCTGAGCAGGATATGGTGGGGACAACTGCTTCCATTTCTTGGACAAACTGCCAGAGGGATGTTTCAGCATTGATCCCTGTGCATGACTGTCATGTTATGGTCAATAGCGGAGATCTCACGATGCAGAATAGAATGCAACAGTAATTTGTTTTGGGAAAAATAAAAATATAATGACAAGGTGTTTCCACTTATTGGTGTACTGTAGAACATCTTGACACCCATTTTCCCACAGATAAGAGGAAACGTGTATTTATTTGTGATGAGTAACTTAATTTTGCCCTCAGTCCTGAGGAATAAGTATAAATGAATACATGAAGAAAATGTAATGTTGACAAAATGCTGCACTTGCCCATATAATATCACTACATTTTCACCATCTCAATAGCAGAATACACTTTCCAGTTGTCTCTGGCCAGTACTCTTAGTCCACCACTGTGTTTTCTCATGCCGGGTTTTTAGAAAATACCTTCCCTGATAGCCAAAGGGCCATTCTCAAATGTGTAATCTGTGTAAACACCGGTTTTTCCCTGCAATATTCCTTTATTTTAAACGAAAGACTACATTTTAAATGTATGCTTTGAATTGTGTGAGACTGCATTGCCCAGGTGTTTGATGGTCTCCTTTCGCCTCAGCAGCTGTGCCCCCATTCCCTGTCAAGTAGGGACCGCTGCAGCGGGGGGAGGCCATTAAAATTCAGCACCAGGGTGGTGTGGCACTCTCACACGGCTGGCTGCTGCCGCCTTCTCTCGGGGGAAGGCTGATCCCCCCCTCACTTTCATGAGAAGAGGGAGCGAGAATGGGGCCCGCGACATCGCGGCACCGATAGGCGCCCGGTCGCCGTCTCCCGGAGCCCCCCGTCCTCTCCGCAGCTCCAGCCTTTCATGTCGAGATGAAAGCAAACACGGCGCTTTGGCGGGTCGAGTCTGAAGCGGACTTGTAGCTTCTGCCGACGCTCGGAAAGGTTAGATGCAAATCCCGCCGCTGCATCTCGATTCGCGAACGGGAGACGAGGCAGTCAACGCCCCGTTAATTAGAATTCCAAACGAAAACGCATCTCTCCTTTGTCGCAATAATACAAAAGCCGAGGTTAAACCGAAACAAAATGTATAACCTATAGTAGGCCTAAAGAAAAGCCATGCTCCATGTTCTATTTCATTGCCTCACTTACATGAAATTGCAATACATACATGATCCATGAGTATGTGCTTATACCAACAACAAATTATTACACGTTGTTGTTAACACTGCCACATAATTCCAAATCTCATATTTTGTCATGTGTAACTCATCTAGAAAGAGAAAGCCTAAAGTAATATACAGTATGCAATAAAAAAAAACAATCACGGGACAATCTGAATAATCACAACTTTTTTCAGAAACGTCTGAATTTCTGAAGATACACCGGTTAATTATTGAAAGCCAGGGCACACAAAGTGAAAACTGCTCACGTCCAATAGGTACTGTAGCTCTACCCATATCTAAAACAGGCTGGACTCCTCAAGCTGTGGCAATAAACATTCAGATGCGTGGGTTGAATTAAGAAAATACATATAACAATAGAGAGAAAAAAAGGACAAAGAGGAAGTTAAAGAGGTCTGATGGAATTATGCGAAAATCAACCCTGTTCCAGTCTTGGTATAAAAATGATATTTGCTTTTCTGAGCAAGCCTTCCAGCGGTCAGACTGGGCTGCAATCCAGACTGGACGGCGTGCAACCGCGATTGCCAGTCGCGAGAACATGGCCAGGGCCAGGCAGGGGGACGAAAATGGGATTGAAGGCAGAAACATGTGGTCAGGTCATTACGGTTCATCCTCCATAATCCCAGATTGTCCAGCTCTTCCCTGGCCGTAATTACACAGTATCCAATATCGTGTGGAAACAGCAGCAGATGCACGGTGTCTAAGAGGAGCATTATGTACTTAGAGGTGCCCTGGTAATTCCGCTCCTGCGCTGCTGGCGATTATGGCGAGGCGTGGAACCTCGGCGCGTCGATGCGAAGAACGGGTGGACCCTTTCGGCGCCGCCTCTCGAAAGAAAACAAGACATGCCGGCCGATGTCCGACCGTGCACCGGCTCTGGATCTGCTCGGATGGCCGTGTCTAGGAGATGGCAGTGTCTAGGAGAATAGCCTCATAACAAGGACAACCACAGATTGCAGGCCCTAGCCTCACCTACTCTCCTTAGTCAGCCTGAGTCTCCAGTCTGTACTGTGCCAATTTGACGTAGACAGACAACCAGTCAGACGAGGAGACATGCCGAGCAAATAGAAATAGCTTCTAGGCCAGGGCAATCACTACTGTAGGAAAACACCGATGCTATTCAAAGGGTCACTCTGTCTGCACTGACATGAGCTTGGCAGGCATGAGCTGTTTTCCACAAAGGGACCAGGGCTGTTTGCTCCGTCTCATTTCAACTGAATGTTCACTGTGGAAAAAAGCAATGCAAGTAAATAAACAATCATATGAACAATATGTACCGAGAGAGAAAAGAATATTCTTTGGATGAAACTCCCAACATCTGAAATAAAGAGGCATGTCAATTCACACAGAAACCTCACCTTTGTATTCTAATGTATTATGTGGGCCCTGTTTTCAGGGTGCTTTTTTTTAAAGGCTGCAAGTGAAAAATGATTATACATTTTTTTTATAAATTCTTAGTACTCTTTGTGGATTGAAATGAAACTGTAAAAATGCAGAGCTAAGCACTGAAATTGAATATGAATTCAATTTAAGAATATGAATTGAATATGATCTTGATAGAGTACCATATATGAGTAAGTCCAAACATATCATCATTTTTTTTCTGTGCTTCATTTAACTCACAAAGCATTTCAGTCGTTGTTGAGTAATGGCTGTATTTGCATTGATGGATTAATCAGGAACCAGCATACAACGTCATTTAGCCTTTATCAACAATAACAGTACAAATATACTTTCTTTTTTTAACAAATGAAAGGAGCACTTAGGGCAAAAGGAGCAGGTGCTCGGGTGCCCAGAGCCTACACCCCCCCCCCCCCCCCCCACACACGTGACACACACAGACATTTCCTGTCACACAACACAACTCCTTGTTGTCCTTGGGAAGCTCAGTGCCTGACGAGCCAGAGGCCCCAGTGGAATGCCTGAGAATTTAATGCATTACAGTTTAGTCAAAATAAAGATATTCCCCACCCTTCAATATGCATTCAACCTTGATGAAACATTTTCATACAATTCACCAGTCAAGAGAAATTAAAAGAATTACACCTTAGTTGTGATTTGTATGTTATTTAGAAACCAGATATTTGTATGTGATTGAGAAGAGGAGAACATAATCTAGGTAAAGAGGCTAGTTATTCTTTTCTTTTTTTTCACCAGGTTATCATCCTTACTGTGATGAATAAGACATTTCAGAGTGAGGTTCTCCAAAAATTAAGGAATTGCAGTTCCAGTAGATTTCCATTGCAAACTTTAAGCAGGTGTCTCTTCTGCCAGTAGGCCTATAAGGCTGGTGTAGTACAACCCTATACGGTCTATGAGTACAACACATCCCTGACAAAGAGGTGGAGAAACAGGGAAGGGACACCCTCCTCTGGCAATCAGTGGAATTGCAACAACAAAGAATTATGACGAGAATTCTTTAATCTCTTCAATATTTAATACAGGCAGGTTTTAGATACCACCAATATAATAATAATAAAACTGGGGGGGGGGGGGGGGGGGCAATATATGAATTATTGTTGATTTAAAAACTATTTGCAGCTGTTATTATAGACCAGCATACAACTAAACTATTAGGACTACAACTCCTGTCTTACCAGGTCATAAACAACAAATAATGATAAATTAATTTCAACTTCAGTGAAATTAGTGTGTTCTGCAGTGAATTCTAATATAAAAAAAGTTGAATTACAGTTCAGTTGTATTTCTTGTATCGAACAAAAAAAAAAGGTAAATAAAGAAATAAAATGTATGGCATTGTAAAAAGAAAATCCATAAAAGTAAGGAAAGTCTGTAAATTTAACCAAGATGCTTATTTTCATTTCTGAAAATTCAAGATATAACCGAATACAAGTCGAACTGAAATGAAATGTATTTCCATTAGACCTCACTCAAGGGTACAGCAGAAGTGCAACACTCTAGATTTGAACCCGCAATGCCGTTTTTACATTCCTGCCCTGACACCGCTGTTTCCTGGTTGAGGAGTACCATTTCCTCCATTTCAGCTGACCTATAAAACGAGTGAGACTGGATTTTTTCCACAACCCCAGGATACAACTAGTCATGTAATCTCGCACTGCTCTAAAAACCCAAGGGCAATGACATAAGACAACCCCTGAAAAAAAACACACACAACATGAAACTGCCTGGTAACAGGCTCTTCTCATTCATTGGACGCAGAAGCATGAGGGTTTGATCCATGCCATCGGAGCAAATTATGCACACCGTTTGATCCATGTACACACAAACCAGTTATGCTAAATCTATTTGAATCTTCACTTAAGACATAGATACTGTTTATTTCACTTCATGTTTTTTCTTCAGTAATTACAATATGATGCTGTGTCTTAGCATCTACATGTTCATATGTCATTTTTGTTATGCTATTCAATGGATCAATATCCAGATTTTTTAAAAAGAAACAAAGGATATATACATTTTGCCACATAAGCACTGGTATGCCATCAATACATTTTTTCAGTTTTTAGCTCAGAGCATCCAACATATTGTATCCACACCATCTCTGTGTATTTGTCAATGAATGGAAGAGTTCATAGTTCCTGACAAATTTCAATGATCCTGTTGGGATAATTGTTTTCACTGTTATTTAGAATGAGGAAACACCTCATTTGATGTCACAAGAGTTATTTCATTTCAGGCATTGGGGGGTTGTATGTTAAAGGCATTATTCGCTACAGTAGTATTAGGTAACATGATAAACCAGTTAGGGAATGGCATTTTTAGACCCATACTATCCCCAGGTGCTGATATCAGTCTGTGATTCACCAGAATAAAACAAAACGTACAGCAGTCAGTTACCATTTATTCCATAAAACTTGCTCTATAAGATATGCATCACATCAAGTGTTACATCTGCATCATATCAACAGCAAATCAGGTCCTAGCAGAGTCACATTCAGTACTATTATTTTCCAACTCATACACAAGGGATAGTTTACCATTTAATTTCAGCCAGGACTGCTAGACCTAGAACAATGTTTAACCCGCAGGTTTACAGAAATGTAGCTGCAGTCTGGGTCAGGCCCGCCAAACGGTAAAGCCGGCAAGCAGAAAAGCAGATTTTAGGCAAAATCACAACTGTACCATCTCAGTTTGGTTAGCTAGCTCAATGTTATGGGTTTTACTAGAGGTTTACAGAAACTGATCAGTTGAAATGTGGTCCGATGTGTACATTGTTTCAGATTCTGCTAAATAAGGAAAGGCAATATATGAAATAATAAAATGCAATCATTACCAATCATTTTACTAGTCATCTGAACAAATACTGGTGAAAAAGTTTGAATTTCTTTCAGTGAAAACTGCCTTACACTACAGTAGGGGCTTGCTTTATTAAGACCATTAGCGTGCGCAAAACCTTTTAGCACACGCAAAACCAATAAGAATACCAATGATTGATATAAAAATATATTTCACGGCCATGTACGTTTGAGAAAATATGTTGGGATGTCTGAAAGCAGCAATAATTTGTGCATTTTCCTATATATTGTGACGTGTTACAATCTTTTCTGTTCCTGATAATATATTGACTTAAATATATTGGCAATATATTCCATTTTTGTAAGAGTAAGCAAAATGGATTTTCAATAGGTGATGTCAGATTTGTTGCTGTATATACTCAACCTGGGGGGTATACTACGAAGCAGGATTACTTGGTTAGCTGGATAACTGCACTGAATAAAACCCGGAACCATCCCAAATCTGGAACACGGACTGAGGTAAGAAGAGCTGTTGCATTTATCCAGCTAATTAAGTAATCCTGCTTCGTAGTATACCCCCATGCTCTCTAGTGCTTTGTACCTGGTGCAACACTACCACGGTGTTCCCAGTACCATACAAGGTAAGCAGCCTTGCGATATGGCTCTTATCAGCCAATGGGTGACTCGGTTTGGAGTGTTAAACAGTCAATCAGACTTTGTCAACACACCCCATTTCTCCTGCCAACTCCTCGATATCGCGGAAAGCAGCAAAAAAGGCAAAAACAGTCCTAGCCGTGATGTAATTAAGGGCCCTTGTGCTAAAACGAACCAATTTTCATATGAGCTACTAATTGCCACATCTGTTAACCCGTTAAAAGGCTAAGGTGTCATCGGAGTGTTTCCCATCTGCTAATTGGTACAAACAGGTAGCAGATGCGTTCTCAACATCTGAGCAGCTGCCAATTAGGCTGGCAATCTGAATGAGGGGTGATTAAGCAGTGCCACTGATGGGGGGCAGGGAAGACTGAGTCACTGGTTGTCCAGTGTCAAAGGGAAGGGGGAACGAAAGAATGCCTTTATGACGTACCTGGGAAGCGCCATCTTGATTTTGGATCGATTTCTCTTTCTACACTTGCACCTCAAACCTGCCACACAATTAATACCGAGGGACACAAGGTTGGGCAGCATGCCAGTGTGAGAAAGTAACAGTGATTAAGCCATTTGCTAGCATTGCCAGTGGTTGGCTCATACATGTTTTGTGTGTAGGGAATTTGGCATTAGCGGAAATCATTTGCACTCCAAAGGTTTATTCACATAGTAAAATTAGTCCTCAATTCTGCAGCATGCAGAATTAATAGATGATTCCATTGGATTACTCCATGTAAATACTCAATATATATTGCATATCGATATACGTAATATGTGCGACAGCCACGCAACATATTTTTCCATTATTTATATGACAATGACTATTACTATAATGATGACAAGGAAATGTAATAATAAACATCCTTACTAGCTAGCTGTTTTATAATAATACCAATAATAATAATGTGCAAAACACAGATTTTGATTGTTGTTGCCTCTGTGTTTGGAAAGGACTGAAACACTTTTTTGATGTCTGAACAGTTATTTTCTTTCAATTTCACACTACTTTCACAGAAATCACAGTTTAAAAAACATATAAATACAAATGGATGAATACGACACATTGATGAATCCAGCTATTAACATGCTCTATGTTCTTATTTTTTCACGTTCCAAGCAATGTTTTGTTGTCAGTGCAACCACTGTCTTCCACTGGCTTGTGTTGGAGCTCAGTCACCAAGGCCATTATCCAAACATCGTTGTACAGTACACTGTGGTGTTCTCAGCCTTACCTGGCACAGAATGTGCACACTCTCTTCGAAGATGTAATGGTGGCGTGACGTGTGAGGTAGGAGGGGCCAAACGCAGCAAGGGGGATTCATTAAGCACTAGGCCACTGGGACGGGAAACCCCGTAATTAAGGGAAGGAGACAAGACAGGGAACACACGTACCAAAGCTACTAACTGGCTCACTGTCACACACCAATGAGTAGAAGCGCAAATGCCAGGTTTCTCAGTAAGAAAACCAAACAAGGCTAATGGAACAAAGAACTGCTACCCTATACTTCTACGAGCTAAGTAACTCAGTAAAAGCGTGAACGCCCGATCTCCCAGGAGAGAGAAACATTTTACAGGCAAATAGAGCAGAGATCTGCGGTCCCATACCTCTACGAGCTAAGTAACTAAAGAGCCAGCAATAATAAACGCCCTGCCTCGGTAACGAGACGCATAAGAACAGGCGAGTAGCATAATGGCACAAATAAAACACACAGCAACAAACCCTGCAAAATAATACAAGATAGTATGCAAGGAGGCGAAAGGAACAGAGATCTAACGTTCCAAGGCTACTCTCAGACTCGCAGTCACACACAAACATGTCCAAAACATTGCCCAGTCTTCCCTATAGGAAGACATGTACCGAAGGACGGAACAGAACTACAGTTCCGAACGAAATCACCAAAATCACAGGCTGCACCGGACATTTACCGGCTAAAAGACTAACGCAAGATTAGTAGAAAATAAACGCCCTACCATCCGTAAAGAGGAATGTAACGAGCCGACAGGAACAAAGATCCAACGATCCACGGCTACTTCCATAAGCTCGTAGTCACACGCAGAAAACATAAAGGGGGTAAACGCCCGATCTCCCAGGAGAAACATTTTACAGGCGAGCCGCCGGCAAACCGCCGTCCCATACCTTTACTAGCAAAATGACTAACAGAAGCTTAGTAGAAAATAAACGCCCTAGCCTCTGAGTAAAGGGGAATGTAACGAGGCGAAAGGAACAGAGAGCTAACGTTCCAAGGCTACTTTCAGAGACTCGCAGTCACACACAAACATGTCCACAACATCGCCCAGTCTTCCCTATAGGAAGACATGTACCAAATGATGAAACAGAACTACAGTTCCGAACCAAAATCGCCAAAAAGCTCCATGTACGGAGACAGGTACCCGAAGGACGAACAGGCAGGTGCACCGAACATTTACTGGCTAAAAGACTAACGCGAGATTAATAGAAAATACACACCCTGCCTCTCAGAATAAAGGGGAATGTAACGAGGTGAAAGGAACAGAGAGCTAACGTTCCAAGGCTACTTTCAGAGACTCGCAGTCACACACAAACATGTCCACAACATTGCCCAGTCTTCCCTATAGGAAGACATGTACCAAATGATGAAACAGAACTACAGTTCCGAACCAAAATCGCCAAAAAGCTCCATGTACGGAGACAAGCACCCGAAGGACGAACAGGCAGGTGCACCGAACATTTACCGGCTAAAAGACTAACGCGAGCTTAATAGAAAATACACGCCCTGCCTCTCAGAATAAAGGGGAATGTAACGAGGTGAAAGGAACAGAGAGCTAACATTCCAAGGCTACTTTCAGAGACTCGCAGTCACACACAAACATGTCCACAACATCGCCCAGTCTTCCCTATAGGAAGACATGTACCGAATGACGAAACAGAACTACAGTTCCGAACAAAAACGCCAAAGCTCCATGTACGGAGACAGGTACCGAAAGGACGAACAGGACAGGTGCACCGGACATGTACCGGCTAAAAGACTAACGCGAGCTTAATAGAAAATACACGCCCTGCCTCTCAGAATAAATAAAGCCCTACCTGTCAGTACGATAAAAATGCCCGGTCTCTGAGTAAGAAATGACTATACAAATACATCCACAAACAAACAAAGACTCCTCTCGCTTTCACGGAAGAAAGCAGACAGAGAGAGGAGGAAGAGACAGAGAAGGCAAAAGGTTCTAGGCAACGGAAGAAAGGAAAAACCAGGAAGCAGAGATAGAAAAGAGCCAGGGGAGAAAAGTCCAAATATATCCACAAAGGCAAGTACCGCACTACTCCAATAAAACACTCTGGAGCAAAAATGGTCTCCTAAAAAACCTAGACCTAATCGTACTGGCTAAGCAATCAAAGGGCAAAATAATAGCGCACACAAAATAATGCAATAATGCCAGACAATACAAATTAATATCAAAAGCCCAGAACGGAGGAAAACATGGGCTTAAATAGCTCCAAGGTAACCACGCACAGGTGTGATGCTGAGAGAAACTCCGCAATCAAGACGGGGCGGAGCAAACATCCACTAAAAGGGCAGCGCCCTCGCGTGGCTACCAAGGAAACCGACCGCGAGGGAAAAAGGGTCACAAACCATGACAGAAGAAGATGCTTTTAGGGAAGAAAGGGCTAATCATGACATCACAACCATTGCTCTTCTCATTTCTGTCAAATCACCGATAGAAAATAAACTGGAACACACGGAAACTCCTGAGCATAGGTTGCTTCCAGTGTTTTGCTTCGTGAAGTGACCTTGGGTCTCTGGGATTTGGGATGGCAGGTATGCCATCTGCTAAATGACCCCACACCTATACAGCACAGAGAGTTTGGCACTTTTCAGGGTTTCCTACAGAAATAACAATGACAGCAGACTCACAGCCCTTAAGAACTTCCGTACCTTCTGGCATCATGTAAACACACACAATTCAGATACAATAAAGCCCCAAGTTTGGATTATTTTTCTTTTTTTTCTTCATTCATTTTTCCTGCCGATTTCATCATCACAAATGGCAACTGGTCCGAAAGGCTGCCCTGGGTAGTTGGACAAGTTTGATGACTATTGACATTTCGCCTTGATTGGATGTCATTTTCCTGTCAGGTTTCTCTCTAGCAAACTAGCTAGCTAAAGCTAATGTCTCAGTGTGAGATGATAAGAGAAAAGCAAAATGCCATCAAAATATTATTTTCGGTCATTCTGTAATTACAGTTCGAACTCCAGCTTAACAAGGAAGAAAATAGCTAATATTATATCATCTATCTGATAGTTCGCTTCTGATCATCTAACGCTATCTGATTAGCTTACCGGTCGAGAAGAAAAGTTGCCATCTCCGCGTCGCTTCTGAAGCATTGCAATTCTTTCAGCTCCCTCCAACGACCAAATGCCAAACCAATGTTGACTCTTGTCTTATTGCAGTTCTTGTCATTAAAGACTTGCTGGTTGAGGGACAAGTGGTACCAGCGTTGTAATACTACTGGCTCAGGAGCTTTGTTACAGGCGGGAACCAAACTCTGATATGTTAGACAGAGATAAACACCACACTCTCTTGCGGCTCGTAAAAATGTTTCATAATTATAAATTCATAATCAAATTATTTTTTGGGGAAAAGCAATACTTTTATTCTGTACCTTTCAGCAGGCTCTGCAGATGCATTATTTTTTTTAAATTCTTTGTCTACATAAAAATATTATATCTATAGCCTTTAAATAAGATGAGTAGAAACTAGAAAATTGCCTCTGGTGGGCCAAAGCTAATAGGGTTAAATCTGGTTTGATTGAATTGCATATGCATTATTACATTATATGAAACTGGCTAAGTCTGTGATAGAAAATAGGAGGTCATATCATTGTTATGCTCTTTGCACCCAGACCTCTTTCTAATTGTGTCCCTCTGATACTGACGCATGTATCCATTTTAATTGTATATTTAATCTTTTTTTTTGTTAATTCAGTTTCTTTTCACAATTATAGAGTGAACAATTCAATCGCCTTCAACTATTCAATTGGCTAATAACAATGAGAAAGCCTTCATTATTCTGAAAGACACACCCCTATTCAGCTGTTTATTAGCAAAGCACCAACCTCTCTGCACCAAGTCCTTTGGGTTCACCCAAGTCCTTTGGGTCACCTAGCAAGTTGCTACGAACAACACACCCTCCGCCAACAAACAGACACTCTCATGCAGGAACAGATTACAGGTAAGCCTGCCTAGTTTTGTTTAGATTTTTTAACGTAGTGGTTAGTTTACATTTTAATGTAGTGCCACTGTATACAATGGTATTAAGCCTGGCAGCCGTATGAATGATTCAGGTAAATTGGTAGTTCAATTAAGTTTTTACTCATAATCAGTTCATGCAGACTGTAATCTGAAGTTCTCCCTCCATTCCCTTTAGAATTTTAACAACGTGCGATCGTTTTTAGCACATCTCTATTATTTGAGATAGTTAATAATGCCTAGCTATGTGAAAAAAGTGAGAGTACCTGATTCAATTTTACAAAACGTAAGGATGCAAATTTGTGGTTTGTATTGGCTAAGGTGGTGCCTCCATGACAACAACAAGAGGGATGGGGGAACAAAGATGAGTCTTTATTGGTCTACTGCACACACGGAGAGGCGGAGCACGTGGGAGCGGAGGGGAGGGGAGGGGGGGAGGGGAGGGAACCTGAGTGAGAGAATGAGTGCTGGAAAAGCTCCTGAGCAAGAAAGGAGAGAGCGCAGAGCCAGCAGAGAGCCATCAACTTGCTTGTTATTGGTTTTCTTTGGCTTACATTTACTTTCTTAGCACTTCGTCCTTGCTCAACAACCTCCTATGCCCCACTGCACAGAACAATAGAAGGGCAATTGCTTGGACACACCAATGGCCCAGTGTCAGGACAGGCACAATGTTTTAAAGGAACCCTTTTTAAAATGTAAAATCTGACATAACCTATGTGCTAAGCTATAGAATACCACGGATGCCTCTATTGTTTATTTACTATTGAAATATGTGGAAGTTCCTGTATTACTCGACACACTAACAGGCTGTCAGTGCAACTCCAGCAGAAACAAGACTTTCTCTCACACCTGGAGACATGGTATTCTGCACTGGAAGAAAATTTGGGGGTAAGTCTTTTTAGTAGATGAAAAAATAATTAACATTTTTTAACAGGCGTGATATGAATTTCTGGGTAACACACTGAACATAATAATATTCTTTGTAACAAATCTTTACTGGGTCATATCAGTAGCCTATCTTGACGATCTTCGCACTTGGTCTAAAGTGCATTAAGGCGCAAGCTCATTAAGAGCGTGTCCAAGTCCAATTTTGCTAGTTAAACGGTGTGTTATTTGAGCGCTAAGTACGGCGCAAGATGCAAATGGGCTGAACTTAGACGCTTCATTAATTATAGGTGTGTCTTGGGTGTAACATGGAATAAACCAATCAAAATGTCATATCCCATTCCCTTTAAATGTCACCTGCTTTTGCACCTTGGCGGATTGCTAATATGATAGCATACAGTAAGACTATAAAAACAACCATTTACAGCTGGTGAAACAGACATGCTTGTGCGTGTACTTAAAGCGTGCGAGCAAGGAATAGGCTATATGAATCAATATTATTCAGACTAACCATTATGACATGTTTTGATATACACAATAATAATCTTTCACATTAGGGTTTAACACCGGCACGGGCTCCCTCCTGGTAATTGCCGACCAAACTATTTCCCAGAAATATAATGACTTTCCCATTAGCTTAGTGCGAATACATGTGTAATCTTACACGCAGCATCACACATCACCACAGCAAGTTAGGCATATCTACACCTGTTCGTAAACACATTGCATCAGTTTATACAATTTGCGTTTTACTCGATGTAGAGGACAAAATATAATGCTACATTTAATTATATCAGCTTGCTTGTGGTATATAACATAGATGTGACATTTATGTTTGTTTGCATCTATTGTAATATTGCACTTATTATAATATTGAAACCTTGCATTATATTCATTATTTGTTGGCCTATGCACTGTATAATTCATTATGCTGAAACATTTATGTCATCACTAACCTTTTGTAAGTGCCCCTGTCTCGGCTGATTACAATGCATCGGGAACATTGAGAATGTTAAGTAAATGCCCTGTAACAATTTAAATACAATTACTATTTTTTCTTCACACAGCGAACTCGCGAATTGTTATCCTGACCACCTGCTGTGTAGCAGGCTGGTTCCTGGGGCAGTTCCTAGCTCACATTTTCCCCCCAAAGCCCATCATATCAGTATTTAAAAACACCAGAACAGGTGAGAAGGATTCTCTCTATACGTTCCGATTCTCACTGTTAGCAAAGTAGAGGCTGCAGTAGAATTTTTTCATAGTCTTTCTTTTTTTCTCTCTCTTTCTTCATAGTTCCACCTCTTGAAACACAGAAGTGCAACCGGTGGTCCCCATGTCCCAATGGCAGTTTCGTTTTCGAAATAACGAGTGGTGGGGGGCAAAACGTCTTTCCCAATATCTGTTTTGAGGATGAAATGTTAGTATCGTCACACGAAGGTGAAGTTGGACAAATAACACATGACCCGAATACGTTGTTTGTTTAGTTGGCATGTTGGCTGGTCAGTGTACCTTTCCCTAGTAATAGTCTAATTGCACATTACCATACCATTCAAGGCGATATTGCCATTGAAATAAAGTGAAATTATTGAAGGTTAAGTGTACATTTTCAGATGACATAAAACAAACACACATATTCATGTAAAAATGCAAGCCTTTCAAAAATGTACAAAAAATATTTTGTTTGTTTCATCCCTTAGCAGATGGGAATTAATTCCAGGGGATGATTTTCTAACTGTAAAACTTGAATTTTTGTTATGAATCTTGCTGAGTAGATTATGAATAGTGTTCCCATGTGTTTACTTTTCTGTTTGCAGCATTCTTGGAGAAAGTAATGCAGGAAGAGGAATAAATATTGCTGTTGTTAGTGGTATGAATAGCTGTTTATTAGTCTGTTTATTAGACTAACATTCATTTGAAGTTTTAATTTGCATGCCATTTAGTACATCTTTCTCAAATAAGTATTTTTGTGCATATTAGTATCCGCTGTCTTGCCTATTAGTTTTTCTTCCATTTTATTACTATGACATCATATTATTTATTATTTAAACATTTTTTGTGCTACAGTTTTTAGGTTTGTGCAGTTCTCTCCAAAATGTTTTACACCCTTGATAAAGATTAACAACAAGACTGTTTCAAATAAATAAGTACTGAGCTATTTTAATGGAAAAAAAAAGTGGGAAATATTGTACGTTCATAATGATTCAATTATGAATTTATTTCCCAAAAATAAGTGTCACAGATATTGCATACTACTGTGCATACTTCTCCAATTCCAACAACACACTTTTGACTGGGTTCAACTAAATTGATACTGAGATGGCCATTGAAAAAAGTAATTTTGTGGTCAGTTAACCAGTTAAATTTTGGCTAGTTTTAAGATATGCTTGTAATCATTGGTTTGTTGAAATGATCCATTTGCTGCCAGGTTTGAACTTCCTGATAGAGGGAATCAGGTTTTTGGCCAAAATGGTATTAGTATGAGTTCATTGTTCCATTTGCCTGAACAAGACCCATGGGACAAGCTGATGCTATCGATAACCCAATGACATGAAATATCCACCTGTTTCACTGTAGGTATGATGTTCTTTTAAACATAACATTCTTCTCACACCAATCCCACCACTCGTATGCACGGCCAAAAAAAGCTTCATTTTGTTCCAATGCCATTTAGCTTATTAAGGGGCACTTATCTGGCAACTCTTCCGAAGAGCTTATTGGTATGGCTTATTGGTGAGGTGAATGCTTGTCATGAACCATATTAATGTTGAGTGTCATGAACCATAGTAATGTTGAGTGTTATGAACCATAGTAATGTTGAGTGTTATGAACCATAGTAATGTTGAGTGTTATGAACCATAGTAATGTTGAGTGTTATGAACCATAGTAATGTTGAGTGTTATGAACCATAGTAATGTTGAGTGTTATGAGCTAATGTTTGGAAGAGTGGAGTGCAAGCCTCGATAACCCACAATAAACATTGCAATCATTAGTTTAACCATTTAAAAGACATACATTTGAATGACATGATTTATAGAAGGCCACTATGCTACTGCTAATCTATACCCAGATTTGTCGCCTTGGGGTAAAATTTTTAAACTTTGCACAGGGTGCCTTTGGGATCTCACTTGTGGTGTACAACTCACAGCATTTTGTGTCACTTTAGGCAGTTATTGCCAGTGCCTGTGTGAAATGATACCACAAAGTGAACGTACTTGTTAAAAAAATATTAAATAGTGTTTCACTGACACAGATATATAGCCTACTATTGTGTTCTATGCAGTGTGCACTTAATTAGCTGTTTGGAACAGCCTCAAAAATAAATTGGGTCTTGCAAGTAAGTTCACATGGCTTCACCAGCCATGATCAGGGACTTTAGCACTAGACCTAGTGGTTCTGCAGAATGCTATCTCCATAGTGCCATCAGTGGTGTGCTGTTGGTGAGAGAGAGCAAACCAAATTTCTCTAGGGGTTTTTATGTGCAACATTGTCTGTTGCATGTTTCCAGTGCTACAGTATTGGTTTACTGTAAGTTTGAACTGGTGGTTAGGGGTCAGAGCTGATGGCATCACCGATGACTTATGTAGAGTCCCCTGACTGTAATTGTCGTCCATTGTTCGCTGTGGAATGTATGTAGTTTCATTGTCTCTACACAATATAGGTCATTACCTGTATTGTTAATTTTACACAGCCTTTTTTGTTCATCATTACCAAGGGCGTCAATAATTTTGGAAGGCACTGCATATCTGTGTGTGCAGTGATACTATTTGAGCACTTTTACACAATAACATTAGGGGCTCTATTTTCAAACCAGCGCAAGGGTACGGTATAGTCAAACGCAAGCTTGTTCACAGCATCAACGTCTTAAAACTGGCGCTATGGCGTTTCTCAGCAATACCGCTAGGATCAACAAATTCTCAACATAACATCCTTTCGCTTGCGCTGCAGTGGGATGGGTGGCGCTGTCTGGGGTGTGTTCTAAAATACTTTCGGCTCAGTGACAATTTGAACCAACGAAAACCCATTGCGTTATGATCAGCTGGAACCACCTCTTAGCGGGAACGGCAATTTGGCAACTTATTCGTCATGTAGTTCTATGTAGTGTCTATAGGTGATGCCAACATTACACTTCCATTTAATGAACAAATAGCCTATAATTATTATTAATTAATTAATTTTAATTTAAACTACTAGAATAAAACAGGACAGCTTACAAGAAACTTGCGATCATGTAGGCCAATAGCCTATAATATATAAATTACACATTGACACAGTTGAATCATAAGCCTACCATTTGAATCATAATTATGCCTACATCACCTAATGTAGGCTAATTAATGCATTCGCCACCTCCTCCCGTGCCTTCCGAACTTCTGGGAGACGAGGTGGTGTGGATTGTGATCCATAAATTACTACAGTCCTAGCCTGTACTTCTGTTGCAAGCATGTCTGATTCCTGTGCGGAAAATCGCTCTTGTCGTTGACGGTCCAGTGCGTTTGGGTTGCTCATTATGAAATTGCATGGAGCGATTGCGTCCCAACTGGCTTTTTTTTAAAGCATGAGAACAACAATTTGATTGGCTACCATAGAGACACACCTTGGACATTTAAACCCAGCCTTTTAGCAATACCGCCATAAGGTGCGCCAAGATTGCCGTCATGAAATTACCAAATTTCTCGCCGACACGCCCTCAGAGCGATACCGCCAAACGATTACTCTTGCGTTCACCATTGCGTTTGGTTTATTAAAATAGAGCCCTAGAACATATTTACACCTTAGACATCTAACATTTTATGTACTTTCTGTTTTGACTGTTTTATGTACCGATCACCTCACAAGAGGTTCCCTGACAAGGAAAATAAATTTTTGTATGAAGCTAATTTATGGAGGAAGTACTAACCAACCGTATTGCTTTAGACAGAGATTTTATTTCCTGAATAATTACAGTAATTGTGGTGTTATTGGAGCTTCTGAACAAAACTTTATAATGACTTTATGCACTCTTAATTAATTACTTTTATCCCCTCAGCCTCATCAGGGAAAATGACTGATTCTGCAAACTTCAACATGTGGACTGGAGGTAGAAATTAAAATAAAAGTATATATGTCAATTAATATGCACAATTATTCCAAGTTAAGTGCAAAGAGGTTCAAATTAAATTAACACGAAAAGTGTTGATGGCTAGTCTGGCCTATGCCCATTTAAAACCTATAAAAATGGTTAATGGTTAATAGTTGTCCTCCTTTTTTGGGGATAAGTGCTGAAAGAGGAATTTGCAACCATGTGTGAATGAGACTTTGTAGTCTGCTCCTTTGCCTGCATGCACTGACAAAACCTCAAAAGTTACAGGATGACATTATATTCAAAAATATGTACAGTATAACTTCAGAGATATAACACCGAGGAGGAAATGGACTGGTCAATTTAAACTACGGTTACAAAATGAGACTAGCTGTTCCGGACTATCTCCATTCCCGATGCAATTGCATGTCAGAGGTTTTACTGTATATCATATTTGTAAAACAAACTCCCCCCACAATCTTGGATGTTTATTCCCTAGAATTCTTGCTTTTCTCCACATCTATCTCCCTGCAGGAAAGAGCTAGAATCAGACTTATTTCTCACTCAGTGGCAACCTAAAAACTTAGAAGATGGCTTGCATTCACTTCACTTTCATAGACTAATATGTACCACTGAAACTTGCAGATAACTCAGGGGCTATGGTGAAGTTCATTCAGGGGATTCCAAGTGGCACCTTTGTCATGATGGCAACATTCGACGAAGGAAGCAAACAGTAAGACCACTTAGATGTTCCTCAGCTGTCTTCTTGGAATGCCTCTCATTTGGCTCAATCTAATAATTCCATCCCTTCTCCTCACAAAGGCTGAAGCCAGAGGCCAAGAAGGAGATAGAGAAACTTGGCAGCACTCTTATCAACAAAATCAATTTTCGTGCTAACTGGGTCTTTTTTGGAGCAAAGGGAGTGGACATCCCAGGTGATTTCACTAAGGAGAAAGTAGGTTGCTTTGGTCAATTTTATATTATTTAGAGTGCAAATGTAGTATGCATAAGTCTCATTTTAAAGTGTGGATCCATGGGCCACCACTTAGTCATTAGGAAAAAAATACATCCAAAAGGCTTTTATGTGCAAAATTGGGGGAACAAATGCACTCGCCCACACCCGTCTAACAATTCATGAATAGATGTTTCAATGTAATCCAACTCCTTCTATGAGATAATGCATACATGTTTGTCATTTGTACAGCACAGTATATGATTGTAATCAAATTTTTATTACGTTTTGTTATTACAGATTCTTTTTTTGAACAAGAAAAAGAGCAAATCCCCTGGCTGGCCCGCAGTGATACAAATAGATGGCTGTGTTGGACGAAAGTAGAAGCTACTTCTCCATGACACAATAACATTGTACTGTGCTTTGCATTAGGGGGGATGTGGTATTTCGGCCGTCAGTATCTCCACTGTCTTAGCAACAATTACCAAGCCACTTGGCAGATCAACTCACCTCACCATAAAACAAATATGGGGAAGATTTGTTCAGTCATTTTCATATAATAATAATAATAATAATAATAACTTATATTTATATAGCGCCTTTCAAGGGACCCAAGGACGCTGAGTGAATAATATAGTGAAGTGCAAACCCCAGTTCCAAAAAAGTTGGGACAGTATGTAAAATGCACATAAAAGCATAAAATGTATTTGAAAACGGTACAAAGAAAAGATATTTAATGTTTAACCTTATCAACTTTATTGATTTTTGTAAATATACAGTAATTACAAATTTGATGCCTGCAACACATTCCAAAAAAGTTGGGACAGGGGCAAAAAAAAGACTGGGAAAGCCAAAAAACACCTGTTTGGAACATTCCACAGGTAAACAGGTGATGCTATCATGACTGGGTATAAAAGTATATCTCTTGATATCTTATTTTCAGGTACTCTTACAATTGATACTATAACCTCTCTGCATTTGAATGGATCTCTATGGGAATTGGGGACTAGATTAAGCTGTAAATTACATGGGAATAGTATGGAACACATGGTTGGCTAAATGGCTGTAAGTCATCAAGGGTCTGTGGTATCAATCGAGCCTAAAACCATCACTCTGCTGCCAGATATGCAGTAGATATGGATGGATCACTTGAAGGGTTGTTTCTCCTGACTTATTTTTCCATAGAGTTCAATAGGAAAACGTTCAATAGAAGCGGTCCTCCCTGTCCTCTATGGATGGGCCTCCACTGATGAACAGTAAATTGGAATTAGTATTTTCCATGCCCTAAGTGACAAGTTTGGGAATCCTTTTGGATTATTCTTTGTTACTTTTTAAGAAGATGATTACTAAGGCCCTGGCCCAGGTGATTTATGCCTTCTCAAGTATCCGACTGTGGTGGCTGTTCTGTCTGGTGTTAAAAACCATGGGTTCCTCTAAACAGTTGTCCAAGAATGTCAGAATCAAGATAGTTCACTTCCACCAACAATGAGAAGGCTACAAAAAACTCTCTCAATGTTTCAAACTACCTATTTCCACTGTCAGAAACATTATCAGAAAATGGAAGATAAATGGAACATGAAGTCAAGGCAAGATATGGAAGACCAAGAACAATTTCAGATAGAATGGCCCAAGACCTGGTGAGAAATGCTCAGAGGAACCCACACATCATTGTAAAAGAGCTGAAAAAAAGAGTAGCAGACACAGGTCTAGTTGTTCACAGGACAACAATACAATGACGTTAAACAACAAAGACCTACATGGCAGAGTTGCCAAAAAGAAGCCTTTAAGCGTCTGAAGTATGCAAAAGAAAACCTTGAGAAGCCTGAAGCATTTTGGAACAATGTGCTCTGGACTGACAAAACCAAAATGTAACTTTTTGGCCACAACCAAAGAAGTTATGTTTGGAGAAAAAAGGGTGAAGCATTTGTAGAGAAGAACACCTTGCCAACTGTTAAGCATTCAGGTGGATCCATTATGCTTTGTGGATGTGTGGCAGCGGGGGTCACAGGAAATATTGTGCGGATGGAATGGGTTCCACGAAATATCAAGACAGTCCCCAGACTTGAATATTATTGAAAATCTGTGGAGAGATCTCAAACATGCCGTGCATGCAAGGAGGCCGAAGAATATTTCCGAGCTAGAGGTGTTCTGCCAGGAAGAATGGGGAAAAATTCCAAAAGCAAGAATTGAAAGACTCTTAGCTGGCTACAGGAAGCGTTTGCAAGCTATTATAGTTGCCTGAGGAGGAGTTACAAAGTACTAACTGACAGGGTTCCCAAACTTTTGCACAGGACCTTTTCCCTTTATTTATTATTTTGAAAATGTAAAACATTTAAATAAAAAGTAATCTTGCTTTAAAATTTAAAGAATTGTGCCATGTTTAACTTTGTAGCATTTAGAGGTCAGGTTAACTTCTGTTCACTTAGATATTAATTGTAAAAGGCATTTTAACCTGGGGTGCCAAAGTTTTTGCACCCCATTGTATATTATGTACGATAAGATGACAATAAAATAATATTCCACCATCAGAAAAATGCTGGCAAATATTCTAGCTTCAGGGCAAATGAAACATAAAAAATTACTGAGCCACCTAACAATATCAAACATATGGCACAACACTGTGGCGGAGTGGAAAAACAAACATATATTTTAAATATCCCAAGCAGTATCAACTACATATTGAGGAGGAAAATCCCCTGCATATTCTCCTATAGGATCAATTGTATGGTATCTATGGTATCTTGTTAACTATGGTATCTTCTTCTGACCCACTCATAAAATCCATGTAAGAAGGTGAGGATTTTCTATAGCCTTGCTGATGAGTTAGTAAAATAGTAAAAACTTTAAAAAATAGCAGGAGAAGTCAATTACGCCTCGGCGAGCGAATGTACAGTACATTCTAAGTTGTTTGCATAAAATTTATAAAACTAGAAATTCTGTTACGTCCGGTTGTAATGTATTGTTCAAAGCATCCAATAAGACATTACAAACACTGTTGTGAAGGTTATAATGCACTATATTGGATAAAAGAGTTGTTAATTAAACCAGAATGAACTGGAAGTAGAATGATGTGGTATAATTACACAATAATTTCACTTGTTTATTTTGCATTTGAGTTAGCAGGGCTTTACATGGCTGTTTTAGAACACGTTTTGGCTATTATTGGCTTTATCTTGTTGCTATGATGGAATACAAATTTTTGGTGGTGAAAAAATATTTATGAACTCACAGATAGACGCCATTGTCCACTGTCTTACGCATGGGTAGGTATAGTTGTAGGTGAGACTGGGTGGGGGGTTGCTTGCTAAATGGACTAGCTATGTGACAATAGTGGCACTTATTAACTCTGTATTCAGCAGAGTTGTCACGAATCGTGTACTAATAAAGATAAAATGTGGGGTTTGTTGTATCCACTCATAGTTTGGTTGCAGGAGCAATGAATGTCTGAGTTGAGTAAAATCTTGTTGCCTGTGCCATGGCCACTAGGGGGTCTGCACGAAGGGTTTAAAATGGTTTTTCCAAATCCATCAAAAAATGTTCAACTTGAAAATGTGCTCAGTAGAGCACAGACCTATGCCAAGTCTGACAACATCCCACAAGGCTACCAAAGACATGAACAAAACCGTAAGCAGACATGGCCTAGTAGTTGCTCCTTGTGCAACCTTTTGTTAGACTTGTAATATTATGTGAATTTGTTCTGAATTGCACAAATTATGCATTTTTTTGTGGAACACCATGCCCACCAGCATTACCCATTTTGGCCAATAGGCATAAACCCTTGGTGAAAGTTGTGTGGTGTTGCGTGAATCCGTTAAGACGTTATGTGCATTTTTGTGAATAGGCCACACCCACAGCCACACCCCCTTTTAGCCAATTTGTGTCAGAAGCTCATCAGTTATTCTGTGACCCATGACAAACCTATGATCAAAGTTTGGTGGTATGTGAATCTGTTCTGAAGTTATGCACCTTTTTGTGATATTCCACGCACACTGTGTCACCCCCTTTTGGCCAATTGGCATGAAAACTTAATCAGCAAACCTTCCCACCAAATTTGGGGCAAATCCGTAAATAACTTTTTGAGATATCCTGCTGAAAGTTGGACACACAAACACACAGACGTTGGCGGAAGTAATAAACTACTGAAAATGTCTTAGTAGCATCTCCCTTTAACCTCACTGAGAATGCCAGACTCTATGAATATGCAAATTGGAAACGCCCCCCATGCCCTCATGGCCCCAACTCCCACCCTTTCCCCCACATAAGACAGCTAAATAACACTGTGCTTCATTCAATGATGGCAACAAGAGGCAACATTGGGGAAATACACCCCTACATGTTTGAGCCTCAGTCAGACTCTGAGTCCAGAGAACAGCCTACTGTTCACCAAAATTGGAGACACTTTGATGTATCTGAAAGGTAAGTTCAGTTCTCAATTTGGGTTTCATGATATCCTTTGCTATCAGCTTGCAATGGACAACTACTAGTGATGTGTCATTCATGAACGATCCAATTCTTTTGAACGGCTCTTTGGTAGGAACGAAGGGAACCGAGTCTCGTAGGTATCTGAGCCGTTCTTTTTTGCCAAGTTTTCCCTAGAGTGTTTCCCATCAAAAATATTTCATAAAACGCAACCATGTTTTTGGTATATTATATTTTATATTAGAGTACATTTCCATAGCCTATAAGATTTTAGTCACGTTAACTGTCGCTGTTAAAAAATACAGAGCGAAGTTCACAAACTCCGTTGGTAGGTTTAAATACATTTCCCATGCACCCCTACTGGAGGATGACGTTGTTGAATGTGTTGTTTTGATACTTGTGTTGCTTTCAAAATAAAGGGAGAGTTTGCATTAGTTATTCAACTCGCAAATTATTCGTCGTCTCTCTATCGCTCAACCTCCACAACCTTGCATAATATATCGACAGGAAGTCTTACGTCTTGTAAAGTGAGTGGGAAAATATTATACATTAGGCTATATAGCCTATATTACATTTAATCAATTTATAATCCATTTCTAATTATTATTATATTCTAATTTAAGTGCGTGTGTGGGGGGGCAGTAGAAAGCCGTAATGAAGGGAACGTAAATATGAAAAAAAAGAAAAAAGATATGTAGGTAGAGTATCATATATGTTCATGTGTTATTTATGTCTTCTGCTAATGGGCAGATGTTTACAGTCCTCTGCCAGACATTTGGCGACTAGTATGTGCATTATTAGATTTAGTAGGCTAGTGTAATCCTGCCATTCGTAGTCGTAAAGTGCCCCCCTCTCACACATGCATGCATGCACACATACACGCAAAAAGAACGAAGAGCCGTTCTTTTGAATGGCTCTCGGAAATGAACGGAGCCATAAGATCCGGTTCCCTATACCTGAAATAAAGGTACAGTGGCATAGCCACCAGAGTGGCATGATGGCATTGGGTGACAGCTGCCACCCTTAAAAAAAGTCTTGCCACCCCACTTGCCATCCTGGGTACACAGACCAACTGATATATTAAAATATATATTTGTATTATTATTGGATTGTTATAATATTTTTCTGATTTCAGTGTAAAGTCCCCTAATATCAAGTAAAAACTGTTCCACCCCTCCACCGATATTAATGGTTGAATCCTGTTCCATTTTTTTCACGTCTTCTGGTTTTTGTTGGACAGAGACAAACAAGCCCTCTCCAGAGACCTCTGCCCTCCCTCTATAGAGTACTCAAGTGACTACATCACACCAGTTTCAGAAGTAAATTCCCCATTCATTTAGAGCGTAGACATGAACTAAAACTTACTTTTAAACCATTTCTAGTGATTATGTCTTACCATCAATTTCCTGGATTGTTCAATATACAGTCAAGCCGAAAGTCTGCACACTCCTTTCACCGTCTCCACGTTTTATTATGTTACAGACATATTCTACAATAAATTGAGTTCATTTTTTGTCTCAACATTCTACACAAAATAGCCCATAATGACAAAGTGAAAACAGGTTTTTAGACATTTGTGCTAATTTATTAAAAATCTAAATGTAAAATATCATATGTACACAAGTGTGCACACCCTTTGATATGACACCCAAAAGTGAGCTGAGGTGCACTTTGTTTCCACTGATACTGCTTGAGATGTTTCTACAACTTAATTGGAGTCCACCTGTGATAAATTCAATTGATTGGACATGATTGGGGATTGCCAACACCTGCTTATATAAGGTCCCACAGTTGACAGTGCATGTCAGAGCAAACTCCAAGCCATGGGGTCAAAGGAATTATCTGAAGACCTCAGAAACAGGATTGTGTCAAGGCATAGATCTGGAGAAGGGTACGGAAAAATCTCTGCAGCTTTACAGGTCCCAAAGAGCACAGTGGCCACCATCATTCGTAAATGGAAGACGTTTGGAACCACCAAGAATCTTCCTAGACCTGGCCGCCCGGCCAAACTGAGCAATCGGGGAAGACGGGCCTTGGCCAGGGAGGTGAGCAGGAACCCGAGGGTCACTCTGACAGAGCTCCAGCGTATCCTTGTGGACATGGGAGAACCTTTCAGAAGATCAACCATCCAGTCAGCACTCCACCAATCAGGCCTTTATGGTAGAGTGGCCAGACGGAAGCCCCAAAAGGCACATCACAGCCCGCTTGGAGTTTGCCAAAAGGCACCTAGAGGACTCTCAAACCATGAGAATCAAGATTCTCTGGTCTGATGAAACCAAAATTGA
Organism: Synaphobranchus kaupii; assembly: GCA_029718625.1. NCBI lineage: Eukaryota > Metazoa > Chordata > Actinopteri > Anguilliformes > Synaphobranchidae > Synaphobranchus > Synaphobranchus kaupii. Next base: position 39,034,104 of record CM056385.1, on the reverse strand, counting down.
ACTTTTTGGCCTGAATACCAAGCGTCACGTCTTGAGGAAACCAGGCACCGCTCATCACCTGGCTAATACCATCCCTTCAGTCAAGCATGGCGGTGGCAGCATCATGATGTGGGGATGTTTTTCAGCAGCGGGAACAGGGCGACTAGTCCTGATAGAGGGAAAGATGAATGCAGCTGAGTACACCGAGATCCTTGAAGAAAACCTGCTTCAGAGCGCTCTGGACCTCAGACTGGGGCGAAGGTTTACCTTCCAACATGACAACGACCCGAAGCACACAGCCAAGAGAACAAAGGAGTGGCTTCGGAGAAAGCCAGAAACAAGTGTGCCAAGCTCGTAGCTTCTTTCCCAAGACGCCTTGAAGCTGTAATCGCTGCCAAAGGTGCAGCAACCAAGTATTAGGCTAAGGGTGTGTACAGATATGTAACCCCTAAATAACCTATTTTTGTCAGTAAAATAAAATTGCATATTTTCTAAAAACCTGTTTTCACTTCGTCATTATTGGCTATTGTGTGTAGATGTTTGAGGCAAAAAATGAACTCAATCTATTGTAGTATAAGTCTGTAACGTAATAAAACGTGGAGAAGGTGAAAAGAGTGTGCAGACTTTCCGGCTTGTCTGTAATGCCCGTTCACAAACTATGTCGTTTTTCTGGACCAGCTTCGAGTATATTTTACGTTTTAGTATTTTTTTGCGAAAATACCAGTGCTTACCACTGTTTAAAAACTCGACGTCCATAATTCCCTCCGGACGAGCAGCGTTGTCTCCAAATGTTGTCATATAACGTTAGCCAGCAGTAGCACACAGCTCCATTTTTAAACACTTTTTTCTAACGTTAGCTAGCTAGCTTGAAGGACTATAGCTAGAAGTGCTTTATGTGGTTGACCGTAGCGTAGTTTCTGACCTTATTGGGCGGGCTTCTCAATTTAGCAAGCTAACGTTAGCTCGTTTTCATAGCCTACTCCCGTCTGGCAAAAATGTCCAGACAGACGAGATGATGATATCTTATTGGTCAAGAACCACCCGTGCATTGCAGTACTGGATATGTAGTCCATTAAAGTGGACTACAAGTCGAACTACAATCATTAATCCATTACTTAAAAAAAAAAAAATTTGGAACATGCGATATATGGTCTACAATCTTATAAAACACAGGCTAATCCAATAACTTTTCGGCTCATTCTATAAATCAGATTTCAAGAAATAGTCGATAGTCTCCGAAGCCCATTCTATCTGTCAAAGGGTCCTGGTCCTCAGCTGGTGTTTTGTTAGCTTTTATAACGTTCACTTTAAAAAAAAAAACTATTTATGCTCATATTTACAAATTATAGTAATCTACATTTGAACTCCAATGACTGAATATTATTACGAGTTGTATTTTAAAGTTTTAATGTGTATGAATGTTCCTTAGCTTTGAGCTAGCTTTCATTGCCTAGCCTGCATAATCATTAATTAATTTACGGCTAATGTTAGCAGGAAAAGACGGTTAGCAATATTCACACGCTTCTCGCCACCCTGGCCTGGTAGGTTGAGTGCCCGTAACATAACGTTAGCTACTTTGTCGGGCAACTAGTGTGTTGATTGTACACCTTGAGCTGTATTTTGACTGTGCAGTTAATTGCAAAATGTATAATTGTAAATGCACCGTTGAAAACAGCGGATGCATCTATATCCTAAAGTTTTATCGCCAGATAATGACTTTCACATTTGATTTTGTACATTTTCTTGCATCCGTGTTCCCAGTTTAAATTCCAGCTTGCAGTTATATGCAAGGCTATAGCTCGCATATGCGACCAAAACAGTAGCACTTTAGAGCCCTGATAGTACCCATTTATGCAGCTGGATAGTGGATATATACTGAACCAATTTAGGCTAAGCACCTTGCTCAAGGGTACAACAGCAAAGTCCTACCTGAAATCAAACCTGCAACCTATAGGCTACAAGCCCAGTTCCCTAACCATTACTGACCAATCAGGAGCTAACTTTGTATTTTTCTTCCTAATTCTGTATCTACTGTTTTTTTTCCACTGAGATATTCAGTAGACAAGGCATAATAGCAAATAATAGAAAAAAAACAGATAATTACGTAATTCAGTTAAAAAAAAACTTTAATTTCAGCAAGTCTATTTTTAAATACATTTTTAAAAAGATAGAAAGAAAATAGTTTAACTCAAAGAGAAATGTTTTATGCACAATACCTGATAAAAGAAAACAAGACATCAAAAAATGAATGCCATATAGAACAGTTATACTGTATATTAAGAGCTTGATGGCAAGTAGACAGGATCAGCTCTTGATATTAACATTATGTTAGAATGTGTAATGATGATATAATATGTTAAAAATAAAACAGCCATAATATTCAATGCAAAATACAAATCTTGGTGCCAATGACATAAATTGAGTTTTTGCATATATTTTGCTGTATACTTCATATAATTTAACTATTATACAATATATACATACAAATATTACATTAAAAGTGGAATATTTTGAGTACATTGTGAACCTCAATTATTAAACAGAAAACACATTCAATTTTATGAGTTAAATATTATATTAACGTATCATTGATTCAAGACAATACTACTGCTGAGCATTATCACTTCTGATATGTAACAGAACACACACAAGTGAAATCATTTCTCTGGGTAAACAAAAGATCTTGTTAGAAAGTGCATTTTACTTGGTAAGAATAATTTGATAGCAGTAAGGCCAAGCTTACATGGGTACTCCATCTGTAGTTTGTTCCCACTGCAGTTCCAAGTTTTTTTCATTAGTATTTCTGTAATTAAAATTTTAGCATTGTTCACAGTTCAGTCAAATAAAACGACTTAATATAAAAAAAATGTTTTACTTCTACAGTTTAATATTTAAAGTGTTTTCTTTACCTGCATTTGATCATAGATCCAGCTCAGAAAGTAAGTTACATTGCCATAGACTCCAGGTCTGTTCCTCTGGGCACAACCATCACCCCAACTAGTGTCCCCAACCAGCCACCAGACAGAGCCCTTTTCCGTCACTAGAGGTCCCCCACTGTCACCCTGAGAGACAAAGAAATGGCCCATTTATGGGTTTCCAGACATTTGCTACCACTAATAAAAAAGGGTTAAAAACGATCGATCCTTTTTCTACATTGACTTTATCCATTAAATGACTTAGAAACATTGTGTTCTTTTATTTTACTTATTTATTTATTAATAAATGAATAAAAAAGTGATGATACAAGACCTGCATTCAATTTATGGTACATCAATTTATATTACATATATTCCGATAGTAATACACAAAACATGTTTGAAATTCCCATGGATTACAAAGAAAATATTTCTGCGATGTGAATTTCAGTGAACACTTAAGAGTCAATATAAAAGATAAGCCTTTCAGTCTTCATTTTACCAATGAATTGACATGGGAATGAAATCACATTGTAAGTTAAAGTAACAGCATATATAGCCCTGCAGTGTAATGCCTCCCACAAAGACATGCAGGTTAGGCAAATTTTGGGGCGGTTTCTGTAAATGAGCACGCATGCTCTGTCAACCTACCCTGTATAAATAAAGTTTAAATTAAAAAATATATTATAATAATGCCAGTGTTTGCATTGAAAATGAGGCCACATGCTTCATTTACATCACTTAACATACATACTGACAGCCTCATAACAAAAGTGCCTAAGTCATTTTTTGTAGTTTTGAGAAACAGGCAAAAAACTGCTGCAATTCTACGTCAATGAGTATTTATTAACTCTTTCTTAGAGTGGTTCAGGAAGTGCACAGCGACCTGCAGTGACTTGAGCATTTTTACACTGTTGACGAATGATAAATCAAGTGATTTAGGCAGAAAATCTCAAAACTACAAAAAATGACTTAGGCACTTTTGTTATGAGGCTGTCGATACACTAAACATACATGTCTGTTTATCTTTGTAACTTTCTCGTTAATGTTTACCTGACATAGCGTGAGCAACGGTTTTTGTTTATTTTTTGGGGGACCTGACAAAGTAGTGCTATTAGGCATTGGTTTAATTATAACTTTGATAGATTTAATCACTAAATTAAATCTTTACCTAAGTGCATGTTTTTGTTTGCAGCACAATTTCAATGAATTTTCTTTTTCAGTTTTTACAGCAGTCTGAGAACAAAAAGGAGCATCTCATGTCCACACATTTGTATGTATTACCTGACATGAGTCCACTCCACCTTCTAGCTTTCCAGCACAAATCATGGTATTTGTGATTTCTCCATCATATACTGGGCGGCTGTTGCAGACAGTTCGATCGATCAGTGAGACCTGGGCCTCCTTCAGAACTTGTGAACTTTGCCCTGGAATGTAGGGTTAGTCCATTCATAAAAAAATATTCAATCCAATATGCCTATGTGCTTGTTAAAATGACTAGAAACTAGATCCAGCCCAACAAGTATACAGTGCCCAATAGCAGATGCCACCAGCATAGCTGTCGGCCCACCAGTGCATTTACATAGATTTTGAGCTCCCTCTGCATTGTATCCAATAAGGGACTGATACATCACAATGCAGACGGAACCAGAAATAGGGGGGAGCCGTCTCTGCACAGGGAGCAGCCTCCTCAGTTACACAAGGTTGAATTATCCAGGTTACGTAGTGATCTTCGTCGTTAACACATAGGTCTCCTACACGTAAGAATTCCATGAGTCTGTTCACACATGACATGACTGTTCCAGATAGATTAGGCATGGCAGGACGTTACATATACTGTATACAGCACAAGTCATCACTTATTATTGTTTGTAGCAACCAGCTGGGAGTAATGCGTTAGTAAAGTAAGGCGTTACTGTAATAATACTACTTTTTCGGTTAATATAACACGCTACTTTTTAAATTTGTGCCATAGGCTATTGCTTTACATTTTTAAAATTAGTACAAGTTTCCTTGTCCCAATACTTACATAGGGCACTGGATAATGTGTATTTGTCACTGTTAATTCATACCTAATGAATTTATTGCATATGTACATTTTATAATGTACCATTTACATTATAATGTAACAATTCATTATAATGAAATGTTCCATTATAAATGTTCTATATATATTTGTATAAATTTCAATGATTTTGTGAAAATGAATATTTGAAAATGAACAAATAATTCCATTAAGAAAATATGCTTTGTGCTACATTTAAATAACAATGTCAAAATGTATGCAGTAACAGTTGATATAGTTAACATTTAATTGGAGCAAAATTTTAAATTGTGTAGAAATGCAAAAAATACGATAATGTAAGACTTTAATAGGTTAAATATGGGTGATGATCCAACTGTGCAACCAAGCAGCCTTTCGGCATACCAACTGGCTGAAAAGATCTTTACCTGCTAGTGGACCACAGGAGAACCGATGAGCAAAACACCAGTGCACCGCCAGCGGTTTTCACTGCTGGGCCGCCAACTATGCCACCAACGGGCCACCAGTGGCCCACCAACTGTTTGCTATCTGGGCAAATATTCTGCAATTTATGCGGTGTCTGAGATGCGTAGCCTAGGCTGTGAATAAACTTGAATATGTAATTTGTAGGATTGGAGAGAGAGCCCTATCAGCTATAATGTTGTTTATTCAGAGTGGGTTCATTTAATTTTATGAAAAGTTATACTGAAGATAATCAGTGTGTTTCATTTATCTGGGCTATTTATTTCATTAATTTGACGTGAAAACACATTGTCAGTAGCCTAAGGCCCTTTTTTTAAGGAAGAAACGTAGCCGATTTTCTGTTTTCGTGTGAATGATGCAGCTGTGAGATTTGCGTTTAATGAAGCTGACAGAATTGTTAGCATAGCCTACAGTATCCAGCCTGTCATTTGCGGTTATGTAAAAAAACAGTAGAACCGATTTGGTTATTGCACACCAAGTGAGTGGGTGACTATTTATTTACATTAGGTTATTTGTCCTATGGATATTTTATGTTTCTGTTACTACGGTTACATTTGAAATTACCATGAGCTGCTGAGCTGAAGTAGTTTAAGGAATTACAATTTTTCGATGCGTCTGCCTTGTCTGTGTTGGTCTGATGCGCCCTCTTGAGGATTTGTTGGTTTCACCAGGCCACTTCATAATAGGGAATAGACTAGGCTATTTGTTGGTTGCTAAAAAGTTAATACATTTCTTAATCGCTGTGGCAAAAGAACACAATTTTAACTAATAAGTAAGGTAAAATGGGTTTAATAATCATAATTCTGAAAGGAGAATGTTGCTCTGATCTGATCTGTCCCTGCTCAGGACAGGAGTTCCTCTGAGTATAGTTTCAGAATAAAAAAGTAATATAGCGAGTAATATAATGCATTAGCATTATTGTAAAGTAATATAGTAATATAATGCATTACTTTTTTAAAGCAGTAACAAGTAATATGTAATATATTACCATTTTTAAGTAATGCCTCCAACTAACAACATGGTGGGTATTGGCGTAAGATGACTTATTTTTACGTAAATCACAGTATCTCTAACGCTACCACCAAGCTGCTTGTTTTGTCCTCTGCGCGGATAGATAACAGCTTCGTTGTCTCAGAGTCCAATTTCCAGACATTTTTATAGAAATGCTTTCTTTGTGGGTCTACTACTTCTGTTTTGTTTATTGGAACAAAACACAAAAATTGCCAGAAAATTTACAGATTAAGATGGGGGCTTTTCTAACGGGGCTTTTTCAAGATATTAGACTGTTGACCTGGTTATTCAAAAGGCCCATTCCATTTTTGGGTGCAACTTCTTCTGTTAGGATCCTGTAATTCTGTCTGTTTATTCTTTATTTGTTATTATTTTTCCTGTTTTCTTTCCCTCGCGATTGTCAGTCCGCGTTCCATGTTTCTGAGATTCCACCCCCTGTCTTTGTCATTGCACTATTCGGGTGATTTTGGGAACATTCAGGTTTCTTCTGTATTTCGTATATCTCTTTTTCTTCCTTCTGGCTTTATTTATATTTGTATATAATACTAATGTACTAATCATACTAACTGTTAGATTAGATTTAATACTAACCTGCTAACAAACTAACATGTATATAATACTAACCTGCTAACATTAGGGTTCTAGAGTTCACTACTAACATTACTAATTCATCTTGAGTTTCTATCTGGAGCTGTCATTTCCCTCCTCGTTATCCTATCCCTGTATCGATCTGTGATTTCGCATTCTCTGCACGTGTCCACTTTCCTCTGAGCTGTGCACTTGTTTACCTGCTAACTCCAGGCCGTTTGTTATCATTGTGTCTATGTGTATTCCAGTCCGTGTCTTACGTTTCCCCTGTCATTGTTTTATTGGTCCCTGTTAACCCTCACTGTTCTCACCTGTGAGCAATCTCCCCTCCCTGCTTCTACACACCTGATTCCCATTATGTCTGTCTCCCTCTGTGTGTATATAAACCTTGTCATTTCAGTGTTTCTTCATTATTGATTTTCTTCTGTGTTTTTGCGAGTGTCCCGAGTTCCTGCCATGTTATCTATTTCCGAGTTTTTGTTTCCCTAGTTTTTGCCTGTTGTTGTTTTGTATTTAGTCTGTTTTGTTCTCTTTTTGTTCCTCTTACGCCTCCCCGGTTTTGACCCCTGCCTGTGTTCTCGCGACCCTGGTTTTGGATCCTGCTTTTGTACCTTTGCTGTGCCTTCCCGGTTTGACCCCTGCCTGTTCCTTGACCACTCTTTGGACTGTGCTTTGTACCGTTGCCCTGTCTCCCCGGTTTTTGACCCTGCCTGTTTACCACGGATTGCTGCCTTGCCCTTTATTAAACTTCGGTTTTTGCGAACTCCTGCCTGCGTTTGGGTCCTTCCCCCACCAACACCTAACATCTTCCAATAGCCCACAACTGGAAAACCCAACAAAACTCACTCCAATTACTCATCCTCAATCTATCTAGAAATAATTTTAAAAGGTACTTAAAATCACTACGCAAAAAATAGATACAAACTAATCTTTGTACCTGGCTACCCCATTTCCCCCTACTTTCAGTCTATGTTGTGTTGTATGTTTTGTATTGTATTGTTATTGTACATAGTGTATATCCTTATGTGAAGTTGTTGGGTGTATTTTTGATGGAAGTCTTGCAGCAAGTCATCTTTTAAATGAAAATTGGTTCTCAGTTGATCTGACCAGGTAAAATGCAGGTTAAATAAAGAAAAGCTGCTTACCTCCACTCACAGTGGCCCCCCATCCTGAAATCCAGCATTTCTGAGGCGCTGCAAAATTCAGGCCAGCATTAGGTAAACACACTGGCCTCACCCCATCTGCAACAAGGAAGTAGACATCACGTAAGGAAATGATTAATGTTACTGCCTCATGTTACTCAATAATCTACATCATCAGTTTTCATAAAACCTTTAAGAACCTTGATATAGTAAAAAAAGAAGGATATCCAAGGTCTACCTGACATTGTAAGTGGCTGCCTCAGTTTCATGAGAGCAATATCGTTGTTATTGGTCAGACTGTCAAAGTTGTGGGTGATGATACGGTCAACCGGGTAGCCTTGGGACAAACGCATTTCATTCTGGGTGAGACTGCCTGCATATACGATCCAGTCTATCGGGTCAGAGAGCCTGCAATGTGTGGTGAGAGTCAGACTTGTAAAGAATAACACAGAGTGAAGGCATCTCTGCAGACGTCATCACTGGACTCACTTGTCTACGCAGTGCGCAGCTGTCAATATCCAGTCGGGGGTGATGATAGATCCACCACACAGGTGCTGAGATTGGACCTGGAGACTGACCTGCCAGGGCCAAGCCCCCTTCTTGGCCACTTGGCCACCCACTATGCGTGTCCCTGAACGGATTGTTCTGGAGCCACAGTCTGGAGGCAGAACACAGAGAATGGTTGCATTTTTCAAATGACACATGATTTTGCCATGTGGGCTAGAACCCAAAGATGGGGGACCCATAAGCTAAAGTCCCATATGATACAAATAAATTAAAGACCAAATAAAGCAGAATAAACGGTCAATAATTTCCTTCTGACTCATATTTGTGCTACTGGGCTGCTTTCAGGCAATTACAAGTTTCAGTTGTGCAATTATGTTGCAGCCTCAACTAAATGTCACCTTTTGCTTTTGAAGTTAAAGGGTAAGTTCGCTATTTTGGACCTTGGACCCTATTTGCGGTCTGTCTTCCATGAACCTGACACATTGAGTCCATTTTTTCGCTGATCGGTCCAGTATTGAGTTCGCTACAGATTTCCTGTAGGCTCTCACTGGGCTACAATAGAAGTAAACGGGGCAATTATAAATGTTATGGAAAAACAACGATAAATGTGCTTTTATAGCTCAGTGTGTATTCTTACGGTCTCAGTATGCTCTCCTGTGAAATGTAGGCTATCGCAAACACAAACCGAACGTTGAAACAACAGTTCCATTTGAAACAGAACTATTTCTCCGACCGCACTACCTCGCACTGACTTCGGATAACATTACCTGCGCAACTTCAGCCTCTCTCTCTTCTCTTGTTCTCTTATCATCCATCTCTTGTAGTTCCGTGTCCGTGTATTCTGGCTCAAATCTGTAGCCAGTAACGTCAGTCAAAATCGAATTCTTCGTCTTCGTAATCATTATAGTAATCCATCATTCAAGTTTTTTTGTGCAAAGTGTAGCCTACGTTGCTGCAGGTAAACAAACGCAGACTGCTCACATAGATAGTTTCGTAAACGGCCGGCAGACCTTCCCGCTCCCCTACCCCCGACACATAGTACTCCGCGGGAGCAGCGAAAACAAGCAACAGAGAAATGCTTACTTCCAAGCCATGCCAAGCACGTAAAAATGTTCGGATTGAGATACATTTCACAGGAGAGCATACTGAGACCGGTAACAATACACCCTGAGCTTCCCGTCTCATTTATTGTACATGAAAGCACATTTATCGTTGTTTTTCCATAACATTTATAATTGCCCCGTTGACTTCTATTGTAGCCCAGTGAGAGCCTACAGGAAATCTGTAGCGAACTCAATACTGGACCGATCAGCGAAAAAATGGACTCAATGTGTCAGGTTCATGGAAGACAGACCGCAAATAGGGTCCAAGGTCCAAAATAGCGAACTTACCCTTTAAACAGTACACGGATGATAATGGCTTACCTATGCACCGAAGTGTTACCACAGCATTGGCTGAGCAAGACTTACTGGAGGGAACAAAATGGTTGAACCATGAGAATACACACAGCACTTTCTTCCTTAGGCAGTGACGCTGTAGTAAGCTCTACCACAATGAATATTAAAACTGCACATTATATGAGCAGTGGATTAAACACAAGCGTTGTGTTGTTTTATCATCTTATTAGTATCATTGCTGGAATTATACACAGTGCAGCATACTAGTGTGAAATGAATTATGTAACAACAAATATTTGACTCTTATTCTTCATAATTTAAACTGACAAAACATTACTGTCTGGTACAGTAACAAATCTGTTTAGTTGAGCAACAGGACGGTTCTAGTGTAACCAAACCAACCATCTTTACGTAGCTGCGAGATAAAGTTGGCTCAGTGATTGGAAAACTAGCTTCCTTACCTGTTAATGAACTGGCTCTGCATAGGGGCTACAGTGCTCGATCCAGGCTTCAGCTTCATGTAACCATCAGAGTTACTTGATTGTGACTGCACTTGCCCAGATGTAAAATACGTGTTTCTGTGGATCAGTTAAATTCAATTCCTTCACAAACATATTTTCCCATTACTACACAGTATGTCCTTTGTTTTCTCTTTAAAAGACAAAAGCAAAAATTTCACAATAAAACCCCACAAACAAAAGGCTTTTGCTTGTTAAAATGGTAGACAGCTCACCTGCTGTATCCCATCTGCTCACATGTTACAGTCCCATAGTTATCATCCCATCCATCAGCACAAATGGACTTCCAAGACTGGCTTTCAGATGAGTAGGTCTGCAGAACAAAATTCTGACCATAGAGGCGAACTGGAAAACAAGATGGCGAGAGTGGTCTTAGGTTTATTTTACCTATGTAAGCTCCAGTGGATCTTCCTGTCAGCTGTTCTTTAAATGTATAAATATCCAAGAAGAGTATCAAGATGGTGTGGGTCTTCAGCAAGAAGTGGATGCTTACAGCACTGAGTCTCGTCCTGCCCTGTTGAACAGTCCCTCACCCCATCGCACAATTTTGAAGAGCTGATGCACTGGCCACCATCATGACAAGACATTTCACAATTGAAGAACACTGAGGAGAGATAGGTATGTTAAAATAATGCAAAAGATGTTTTCCCGACCTAAAACGTGAAGGTGAAGATCACCTTAACCATCACCTACTGTATATGTAGAACCCACACCAGCTGTTTTGCGCCATAATGCTCACCACACAGTTTGTCAATTAAAATAGTGGATGACTGGATGGCTAGATTGAGAGAGCAAAATTTAGCAGTTTGGTTACAGCGGTTACAGCAGTTTGGTTACTGCACTTTGTGATATGTGCCATGGGATCTTTAATGTCTACACTGAACCAGGACTTCAGCTTCTTGCCTCACCCAAAAGATGGAAGTCTGAAACATATTACTCATATCTGACTTAAAGAGGATGGTTAAAGGGGAATTCTACGTAATAAAAATGGCCTACCGCTTTGGAAAACAAATGTCAGTAACAGCCAAAGGCAAAATATACAACAAACGTGATGGTAAAGTTTCAGTAGAGGTTGAGGAAACCCTTTCCTCCTTGTACTTACAGAAATACCAAATCAGAACCGCAGCAACCGACAGCAGTACTAACACAAAAATGGCGGAAGCTGCAATGCACTTGCAGTGGCTTTTTTTGGGTCCTGAAAGAAAGGAAGTGATATTCAATCTCCCAAAAATTGGCTGTGAACTGTGTATCAAAAATGTACATGAAACCTGTTGTTCACCTTGAAAATTCCCATTAGAACTTCAACAGTGTTCTTTTCAATCATGTATATGTACACTACTACACAGTTCTATTACAATACTACACACAATTGACAGAGAAGCTGAGTGTGTCTGCAAAGGTACTTGCCACAATTGCAGGCTGCAGCCTATAGTTCAAACATCACAAGTTCAGGCCTGGGCTACGTTATTAAATTAATTTACTGTAAGTAGAATTTTGCTGTGGCAGGAAAAAATTGGTTTTGTGTGCCTGATGTAGGTGTTTAAGTCACCAAGTTTACTCACTACTGCATGGTCATTCCCAATGACACCTATGCCGAGAGTTGTCAGTGAAAGATACACTGCTCCTCATCAACGCTAACATTCAGGAAGTAATGTATAGCCAACAGCATAGAAAATAGTCACTGGATCACAGGTAAGTGAAAAAGCAAAGAACACTTAAAATATCTCCTCTACCATACCTTTTTGGATGTGAACAGGGTGCGTGTGGGTTGAGGTGAAGTGGGTATTGATTGGTGGTGGACCATACTGGGGTACATGGGGGGGAGGTTGATGATACTCTCGTGGGGATGGAATATAGTGTGTAGGCTTCCCTTCTCCATGGTGAAAACCATGGTTAACATAGTAGGGACTAGAATTCTGCAAAAGAAAGAAACGCACAACATTATAAGAACATTGTTGAAATAAAAATTGTATTTAAATGAAAAGGCTGTAATATACAACAGCTAAAGATCAACAACTGCAAAGTGATTTCAACTGGATTTGAATATAAGGTTAAACTTGAAAGAGCACAGAACAATTCATTTTCAAAATGAATCACTTTGGCCATATATATTTTCATATTTTAAGCTCTCTATTTCAATAGTCTCTGCCATTTCATTTGACAACCTACAAGAGGCTCAAATAGATTTTGGAAGTCCTTGACCATGTATCCCAGTTACAAATACACCTAGCTACACTAAGTAGTTTCGAGAAGAATCTCTGCTTTCCATTGCTTTAACTATTCTTTTTCTGTTTCTGATACCTTTTGAAAATAAAACTTGGGAGAGTGGGAATAGCAGTAGGAGGGGTGTCCCATACCTTATGTGTTGCCATTTTTTTTCTTTCAGTCTTAACTGTAGGGTTTCTTTCTCTGAAATGAACAAATCCGTTTGGAAAGGAAGTAAATTGATTGAACACAATCACATTGTATAACATGACATAAAATAGCATAACATAGGCAAATAACAGTAACATAAAAGTTCTACTGGACAACAAAAAAATGAAACCCCCAATATACTGTACATGCTAGCGCTCAGCTAAAGAGTATTTCAATTAAGACTTTCTTCTGTGAAATCTTCAAAACGGACACATTTTTAGATTAGATCTAGTCATTAAGCGTTACTCGTTTCAGTTATACTTGGGCCTACCGTGGGTGTTTTTAATAGACTAAAATAAAAAATACATAGCCAACATCATTAATAAATAACATTTAAATAGGCCAGAGGCAGAGAAACGAGCAGATTAACCGTTATTTATAAAACGTTACACGAAATTACAATTTATTTAAAGTTTAAAGCCTACCTTAGCGAACTTCACCTGTTCGCCGCCAACTTGCTTTCTGAAAAGTCAGTTTTTCCTCGTCCAGTCGAGGTAATCAGCAGCTAGTAGTTACAACACAGGCCACTCCTTTGCTCGGACGACGACACAATTCAACAGTGTTTGACTAACCAGAGTAAGTAAGCGCTATAGCTGATAGTGTATTCTTATAGCTTATGTCCTATTATGTCTCTATCAACTACATTAGCCTATTTGGAAAGGTTTGATATTTCAGGTTCATATACCCTAATAATATTAAAAATAATATGCCACATAGGTAGGCAGTATATTTGTAACAAATCAGGTATTTCTGACCATTAGTATAAAACAGGTTTTTGCGCTGAATTATAATTTTTTTTTACTAGGATAAGAAATGCCTATAGGGCATATATCCCTTCCTCCTTCATAGAGTCCGTGCATATAGTTTGACAGGTGGCAGAAAAGTGACGTTACTCCTCTCCCATCAGGATAATTTGAATAATCAAACATGGAAATGTCAGGGAAATATCTTTTTTGTCTTGATGTAAGTATGAGCATACATGGTATGACCAGTATCCTATAATTTTGTCATATATGTCTTAATTACATAGCCTTCATTAGCCCGTCTATTTGAACATTGGGGACAGTGGTAGTGTTGTATGCATCACTTTCAGTGTATTGGGAACTGTTGTAGTTTTATCCTTAGTGTAGTTTTATGTTGAAATGTGTTGTGCACTGTTTCACAGAGTTTCCTGCAAATACTGTATTCCCAACGGGTATCATTTTTGGCCTAGGCAATTTTTTTATATTAAGGCCATATAGCCTTTTATGGTTGATTGGCTTACTGCTGCAGTTTTATTACTTTTTTTTTTTATTACTTTGTTATTATCATTTTAGCAGTCTCTCTCATCCAGGGGGCTTGTTACATTCCTTTTTATAATTTTACATAATGTACAAAAGATCAGGCCTGGTAAAGCAAACTGTAAAACAATAAAGTGCTGAACATACTGTAAACCCCATTTCCTGCCTGAAATTGCTGAGTAGAACCCATTTCCCCCTTTCCTGAAATTGCCCAATAGTAGGGTTCTCAGTCTTATCACTCAGAACCTTCTACAGTGAAAAACCATCTGGTGAAATGCTGGAATTTCATGCCACAAGAATTGCTGCCATTGCTTTGGTATGTCCTTATTCTTGCATTCACTTTGCCCATGTTTACCCCAAAAACTAAATTTCCTCCCACAACACAGGTGAAATTATGCAAACAATCAATGGATATGAGATCTATCTGAACAAATGCTGATAATTGAATATGTTGTGCAATGCTAACAATGTGTAATGTATGATAAATATGGGTCACACTGGAGTTTTTAAAATAATCCAAGATTATTAAAAATTATATTATTTCACTTTTATGCCATGAAAGTGAAAATTGAAGTTCAGCTACTTCCAGGACTGATCTCTGTTCTGAAGCCACTCCATTTTGTTTCTATAAATTGAAGAAATTGAGAGTTTGAAAAAAATGTTTGGTTATTGTTTGAATTGATTATATTATAAGCAAACTATTGTCAATGCTGATTCATTTTAAACAACTAAATTAATATGAAACCTCAACTCCCATATGGGTGTTATGTTTTATAGTAATTGGCAGAACAGGTGGTTGTAGATATATTTGTACTGTTTTACAACAAGATTGCCCAACTCTTTAATAAAAAAGGTTTCTCTATTAACACATAATTCAAGGATAACTCCCAAACATTTTCTCAATGTTTTATTGTTGTCTTCACCAGTTTGATGAAGGATAGTTTGCGCCTTATTGGAAATGACTGGCTTCTAGTGTGGAAATCCATCTTGGAAATTTCCATTACCTGGGCTGTTGCTAAGGAAACCATCTTACTTTTTAATAAGTTCTTGAGAAACAATGCATGACACATCATAGAGGGCACATCTATAGTATCAAGTCACTGATGTGAATGTGGTGCATTGGGCAGTGATTTGATGCCATAATTTTATTGTTTAATTTTAATTTAAAGTGCATCAGCAGTTGTAGGAATCTAGAATGTAACCGGTAGAATTGCTGCATGACAGTGTATTGATCATGGCCATTCTAACCCTGGGGACACAGGTAGCACAGGCTAGGGGTGGTCTGCTAAGTTTTCGGTTTAAGGCCGTATTTATGTCTATGATAAAATAATAATAATAGTAATAATAATAATCTTTTTTTTTTTTTAATTAGCAGAACTTGTGCTCCTGGTTGTGCTCCTTATTTTGTCATTCAACCCTCAATTTGTGATAGTTTGTCCATCATTGCAGCACCCTCACTGTTAATAAATAACCAGAGAAGCCGGAAAGAATAAGTCAGACAGAAAATAAAGTGTTGAACTGGCCCTTGGAATGTACAAATAGCTGATTCATAGGCTCAGCCTTTTGTCAAGCTCACAAAACAATGGGCTAATAATTAACCACAGATATGACCAGCTTTTACGTATGTATTTATTTATTTATTTTACGTGTCCTGTCTTATGTGGTGATCTGTGATTAATAACAATGTGAAACTCCTATACTTTATTCTAAAATGGAACAGGGATAGCTCTGCCTCCTGACACTTGATGAACAATGCCCTTATATCTCACCATAATAAGGTGTAGTGTTCCCAGTCAGGGCAAACAGTTGATAACTTTAGAGACAATGACCTCATATTGAACTGAAGGGTGTGACCCAGTCAAAGGTTACTAGAGACATACTGCATATTTGTGAATGCAAAATTGTGTAATCATGGCATTAATGGGCCCAATGGTGGTTCTCTAAATATAAACTTTAGCTTATTTAGCACATGAGTAATCACAAATCACAAACTTTTATTATTTTTAAAGTTATATTTTCGGGCATTTCAACTTTATTGGACAGCGCAGTGTAGACAGGAAGAATGGTAGCAAGAGAGAGGGAAAGGCTGGACTCAAACAGACTGTCGCAGCTCGCAATGAGCATGTTCATACAGACATTTTTCAAATAAAAATGTAAAAATTTAAAAAAAATTTAAATTAAAAATTGAATTAAACATCACAGCTCGCAATGAGCATCAGGGTTGCCAGACTGGGGGATTTTACCCTAAATGTAGAGTACTTTAAAAATGAATGGTGGAATTTTTAAAGAAAAAATGTATGGGAGTCAATGATAGATGGGGGATTTCAAAATGAGGTATGGGGGGAAATTGTGAGAAAATTGTATGGGACTTAATTGAAGATGCGTACTTTAAATTACATCAGTGCTCGCTATGCGTGCTCGGAGCATGGAAGTATGCGGTTTGGGATACAGCCTATGTCATCGAGAGTCGAGACAGTCCACAAACTTTTATTTTTGAAAGGTTCAAAGTTCAAGCTGTACAGTTCCAACCACACATGCTCTACTTCCAGTTCTAGAGAAATGGTTCTCAAAGTCACTCCCAGGACTGCGTATACTGTGTATGCTGCTTTTGTTACGTGAATCGTAAGCTTTTAAAGAAATGCAATTAAAGTTACCTCCAAAGACAGTAGGCATAGCCTACATACCAACTTTCTTTTAATCAGAAAGCACAATTTCGTATAAACTCGGTACAAAAGTGAATTACGCTTTTGATTGCGCTTCTATTTTGTTGTTGCATTGTCTGTTATTGATATGTTCTGCATTACTATCTTGTTATTCTGCAAAGTAGTACATCTCGCTATTATGTATCCTCTCGTATTTTCCCGAACAAGCTTTGTTAAAATGTTAAAAGCATTAACATTTAACAAGCTAGGTTTTCACATTTGTGGTCTGACTATTTACCTCCCACCCCGACGGTTACTGTTGCTCTCAACACCGATTTATACTCTTGTCTTCTCCGTTGTATGTCGCTCTGGATAAGAGTGTCTGCTAAATGCACCGAACTAATAATAATAATATGCAATTGAAAGATATTTAAAACTACATTACCCATACTGCATTTCCTTTATATGGTTCGACCAGTTCCGGGTAAAATGTAATGAATTTCCGCGCCATTTTTATGGATGTAGAAAGCTTGGGTCAAGAAGATGTACTCAAACAGACAAAACGTATAATTTAACTGAAGGCAACTATGTCATCGTACTGTGTTATGCACAAGAAAATGCACAAGTAGTATCAAGTTTAAAACCTGCTGTTACGAATTAGTTATGTTGCTGCCATCTGACATTGCAAGGCTTGTTTTGGGTAAGCCCTATTGATATCCTCACTTTGTTTATCTCGACAGTCTAGTTGGATAGCGTGGTCAGTTTGAAATCGGAATTATTAACAGTAGGTAGCTAGTTATGTTTATTTATAATGTACGGTAGTTAAAACATTTTTTGAAGCCTTTCGGTTGCTAGATACGTAGCCCTTTCGTGCGAGTTGTACCTTGCTCCAAGTTTCGTAACGTCCGCTCCGTGTTTATCGTTAACCAACTCCATTAGAAGACGTTACAAATGGCTGTGCATTTTGACGGCTTGTTTTGACTGACTGATCGTTAGCTCGTTAGCTCCCCAGCTATGATTCTATTATCTTTACTTTGTTTTTTAAAGGATATCTTCAACAAGAGGGGCTACGTGCCACAACCAAGGCATTCATTCTGGAGAGCCCAAATTTAAAGGAGTATGCGGAACACAGCACGGACGATGGAGCTATTCCGGCTTGTGTCTTTGTGAGTATACTATGCGGATACTTTATCAATGAATGTAACCACAATGTTTTGAAATCCCCTTTTCACATTTAAAAAAATACTTCTTTTTTTTAAAATACTCATGTTGTGACTTTTGTTTTACACATTAATTATAACGTTCCATTTTACAAACCTATTTTAATATGATTCTGATGTTTATTTGCAGTCTTTGTTTGGGAAAAACCTGACAACAATTTTGAATGAATATGTTGCTGTCAAAGCGAAGGGTAAGTGTCATCCGACGTTAAGGCGTTACTAGTGTATCTCTTTAAATCCTGTGCTTAATAATGTCTTTTGATCGTCACTTTATCTCATTTCTCAAAAGAACCATGTCAGGAGACGCAAGTGCCAGCAATGATGACATCCCTATGGAAAAAATTAGATTTTACTCTGAATCAAATCAAGTAAGGAAATAATGTATAAATATACATTGCGCTGTGTGTGTTATGGTTTGCTTGTTATTACAAAATGTCTTGGCACTTTTATTCACTTTGACAGCTGTAGACTTTATAATTAGTAGCAGTGATGTCTAAAGAATGTTGTTGTTGCGATTTGTACTCCTAGTAATGATTTGAAGCACTCTTATCCAGCGTCACTTGAAACAGACTGGATTATCAGAAGGCAATATAAAAAAATAGGTAAACTGAGGCATTTGCAAGGAATTTAACTTTGTAATAGCAAAAAAAACAAGACATGTGAAGGGAGTAAATGTTATTTATTATCATTGAATTTTTGTAAAGCTCCCAGGAAAGGGATACAATGGTAAAATTGGACATTTAAAATTTTTCCAGCACTCTGTTTGACTTGCTTTATTTGGCCCAAAACAGATCTATGCAGAACTCTCCCTCTGTTTACCAGAATCAGAGACGTAAGTAGCTCTTTTATTTGTCAGGCGTGTTGGCGAAGGTAAGGAAGTTCACAACATATCATAAACATGATCAAAAGTGCATCTTGTGCTGTGTGGCGAGGTACCACGTGCTGTACATAGAACGGTGTAATGCAGTGCCCTCTAACTGATACTTCTGTGACGAGCTACCCCGACCCATGCTTCACGCCTGCCTCCTGTCTTCCGTTTCAACTGCAGTCCGCACGCGGAACGGTATCATGAATATGAGGGGGCAGAGAGCGCTGTCGTCCTGTAGCCGATCCCCAAGTACGGCGCTTCTCGCAGTCCCGCCACCCTCCGCCCATTACGACACCAGCCCTCTGGCCGCCCCCCAGGGCATGCTGGGACATTCCACGCCTGTCTGTTACAGCTCTCTGCAGACGAGGCCTTCTCCGCTCTGCGTCAGTCAGCCTCAGATTCAGGACGGAGGCCGGCTCGTCGTCAACATCAACAGTAAGGACACAGAAACGCATGGTGACCGCAAACATGACCGGGGTTGATATTTTTTTGCATGTGTATGAGAGTCCTGTTGCTAAACTTTAGGAAGTGATACGGAGAGACTCTTAACGCCGCGTTCTCACGGCGAACGACGGTTGCTGGGTCGCTCAAGTCCTCTTAACGCTGAGGGCGGGGTAAGAGCTTTCCGTTGTGTTCTCTAAGTCCGCTCGGGCAGCTACAATTATTTATGAAGAGAAACAACGACAATGCACAATAGATCAAAGACGTATTTGCCGGCCGTCGCGGTAGTACAGCGGTAAAAGCGCCGACTTTCAGTCGGTGCGGTTGTGCTCCGAGGATCGGGGTTCGCGCCCCGGTCCTGCCAGATCCGAGCATGGCCGGCGCCCTGTGGGAGCAGCAATTGGCGGCTGCTTCCGGGTGGGGGGAGGGGCTCGGAGAGAATCGCTGCGCGCATAGCGGCCCTGGGCGGGCTGGAATCACGGTCAGGAGCTAGGAGGAGTCGCGCCCTGAAGAGGACGTGGCGCCCTCCCGTCCTACCGCCGGCTGACGGGGTTGTGTAGTGGTGATTCTCTAGCGGTTGCTACACGGGGGGAATTGAATTCGAATAGGGGTTCAATTGGCTACTAAATTTGGAGAAAATGGGGAAAAATCAGAAACAAATTTTAGAAGAAAAAAAAAAGACGTATTTGCCATATAACCTATTCTTTATAGTGATGTCATGACACTGATAATTATTAGGCTATTTGTTCTCGCTAGCTAGCGATATATCTGTCTTCCTCGCTAGCTAGCGATATATCTGTCTTCCTCGCTAGCTAGCGTTGTTTAAAATGTTTAAATGGACAGTCGTTGTGAGCTTCTCCTTAGTAGACCTTTCATAAATGACATACAGCTTGGTGAAAATTTGAGCCATGCAGCATTATTGTGTTTTGATGACATGAAATGTAATTTTTGCAGCAATAAAAATCACTGATGTAGTGGATCTTCTTTACAGGAGAATCACCTTTGCACATTGTTGTTCCTGACCGCAGAATAAACTCTGGACCATTGTCCCCAGGACGCCGGAAATGGTGAAGATCAGTTACTAACATTACTACCTTATCCGTAAATGACAGGGTTCTCATCATGACTCAGTGAAAATAGTTTTTTACAGTGTGAAAGTCTTTCCGTCAGCCTTACTAGCTTTGTATTTTAATTTTAAGCGTTAACAGTGCCACTGTGCTAATATTGGCTGAATTTCTGGCTTGTGTGTCATGCCCGTGATGAGTCATGAGCATTTTATGCCAAGACCATCCACGAGTGTATGTTTGTGCAGACACATAATAATGCCATAATATACCTGATTTGACTGGGATCCCTGAACTCAAGATTTAGCAAAAGTATTGAGTGTCTGGCCTTTACATTGTAAATGTTTCTTATTAGCCTCGTTTGTGCTACCTGTGGTGTGGACTGTATGTGGTTTTGTTACAGTGACTCCCCGAGGAGGCGGGGTGGAGGTCTTTGTGGACCGTCTGGGACAGGACGGGCTACTGCGCCCTCTAGTGGCCCAATCCCTGACCAGCAGAACGAAGCGCTCCAAGAAGGAGTTGCAGAGAACTTCCCTGTGAGTTCTGTGTCTAAAGAGGCGACCCATTTTTCTCTCCAAGGATGATGTTGATTATGTTCAACACTTCATTTTGTGATGTACATATAGTCGATGAAATCTATCAAAGATTGGAGATGACTTATTTAGGCAAAGTAAAGGACTATGAAATGATTTTAACTTGAGTGTCAAGGAGTGATTTACCATTATTTTATAATCTTATTCAGGGAAAAGCCTTAATGTTAATGGTCTTATTGAGTTGGTCGCTTTTGCTTGTTTTTCAGCAAATGGTTATTGAAAATGCTCGGGATAAGATCCTGAATGACAAGTCCTTGCAAGAAAAGCTGGCTGAAAACATCAATAAAATCCTGGGAAGGTAAAGAAATCTTTGGTTTTAACAATAATAACAACACTTAAAACAGCAACCATAGTAATGTTCCCCGTCCTGACCGTATTATTGTGTGATTTTGAAAGATATTAGTCTTTGCTTTGCTCATTATAAAAATACAGCCTGCAATTCGCAAATGCAGATAAATATGTTTTGTGTCTTGTGTAGTCATGGCAGCTATTTTTACGAATGTAATATTTGTAATGTATTTATTGTTCTAGTGACATTAATCCGCAGTCGACTAAACAAGTGGCATGTAGTACTGTACTACCGGATCAGTCCATTGATGAAATATTGGGCCTTCAGGTATGGCTTTATTGTTGTTATTTTCACAAGAAAACATATGATTGATGTAAACGCTAGTCATACAGCATGCCCCCCTTTTAGGAAGGAAGCCAAACATTATTTGACCATGCAATCACTAGTCAATTACAAGAACCAAATAACCATGCAAAATAAGATGTTTTACTGATATTATTGTTGCTGCTTGAAAGTATGTGATAATGTGACTGCAGATCTGTGCTGTGGCCAATAATTGCACATCAAGAACAGGGAGGTTTTTTACAGCACTTGGTGGGGGGGGGGGGGGGGGGGGGTTGATCATTTGACGATTCAAGCTTGTAAGCCTTAGTTTTTAAATACAGTATTATTCATTGTGCTTGTGCACATCCACAGTGTTGGTAGAATGATGAAACGTAACTTCTCTTATTGTCCTGTTTACTGCTTTTCAGGGGGAGATCCACATGTCGAATGATGCCATCCGGGATATTTTGGAGCAGACAGAGTCTGATCCCGCCTTCCAGGCTCTCTTTGACCTGTTTGATTATGGTAAGCACCATGAGAGATGCACTGACTTTAACACAGTTTCATTATTGGAGCAAAACAAAAGTTTATAGTGTCTAAACATTTAAAAGAGTTGAAACATTTATTTTTGAAATGTGCAAGCCATGATTATCCTTCAGTGTTGATCTCCGTTTTCTGTAAACAAAAAGGGAAAAACAAAGACAGTGAAGGAGAGAGCCAGTTTGACACCAGCCTCAGTAATACTACGCAGGAAAGTGATGAAGCTGACTGTTCCTCTCAAACCGCGGATGCAGGTAGGGCCTTCTTCCTGTTGACAGCCCGCAGCCTCTCTCCAAAGCTTGAGGCATATCCATTTATGACTTGTACTTTGTGACCAGGGTGGGAAATTAGCACCCGCCACCCGCCAAATGCAGGTAGATTTCAGAATTGTCGGATAAATGTATCAAACCTACCCGCCACAGTGGTGTGTAGCAAAGTGGATACAAGCAGGAATAAAAAATAAAAAAAAACTTCAGGTTTCTATCTCTGATTGCCTAAATGTGAGATAGAAAAAAAAGCGCTTGTTAGAATATCCCGAGGCGAGCCCGCCTTACGCCGTGTTCACAGCTCATCCTCAAGGCAATCCCCGCCCCTAGAACAACGCAACGCCATCTGGCGGAAACAACGAGAGAAAATAGGCTTCCGTCTGAACTCGCCGAATTAGTTAGCTGGAGTTCTATGATAAGTCTATGATATGCTTCTCCCGCATCTCAGCAGTGGGTGAACCCTTGCCGTTTCCTCTAGAGCTAACGTTAGTAGCAGAACTTTGCGAGTCTTGGCTCTCAAGTTAAATAGAAATAGCCTAGGTTACTTCCCAAAATAAGCGATGGTATTATGTTATACCCTCGATATAAAGATTCATTTTGGACGGAGAATATGTGAATTAGTTGCGTCATAAAATTTGTATAATTTTTATAAAACAAACCTTTCAGAATGAAAACAGGTGTCATTTAATATTGTGTTAACATCATTTTATTCTTTTTTTGGAAAATAAGAAATTGTTATCAAAGAAACAAGCAGGGAAATTAATGTTTTTTTTCTACTTCCGCCAATTCCGATGGTCCGTTTAGCAATGCAGAGTCCAGTGCAACTGATATGCGTTCGATTTACCATAAAGCAATTTTAACAAGCGTCGCACAGCGTCACACAGAAAAACAAAAAACTGACCAATACCTTTGCCAATACGCTCTAAGGTAAAAGTGATATCTCTGGACAGCTCGCTCTAACGTTAGGCCTGCTGGCATCTGTTCATTCAGAAAAACATATCTAGTATTAGATAATAGATTATATGAAATGTATGTAATACATTTATACACAATGTTTGACCTGTAATACCTGATATAATAAATACTATGTTATTAGAGCTACTAAACATGAGTATTCTGAAACGTTATTCTATGTGACTGAAGGTACTAGCCAAGAAGAACCAACATCTGGGGCAGAAACAAGTTCTCGAATCCTGAGGACAAGGAGCACGCAAGACCAGAAAAGCAAGAAAACTAGAAAAACGGCACACCCTGTCTCGAACGCTTCAAAGAGTGGCCCCGCACTGAGCAGAAGAGGAAATTCCCACACAAAGGCAGGAGCGGCTGAGGCCTTGGCTGTAGTGGCCAGTGACAGGAAGTCAGGCACTGCTCAGTCTAAAGGACGGAGCAGCGTTGGCAAGGACTCTTTTCCGACAGCAGTACAAGACATGCCAAGCTCTGTGCTACCAGAGGAGGATGCCAGCATGGAAGTGGATGAGGCAGTAGAGTCTACAGTAGTAGAGTCTACAGTGTTGCCTGCTTTGGCTCTCCAAACAGATGATCAGGAGAGCCCACAAACCTCCAAAGAATCTGGTGGGGAAAATGCTAACCTCTCAGTAAGCAACACTGTACCGGTTTTGGTTTCAAATGTTGCTTGTGCTCAGAAGTCACCAGGAAATGGCCAGAGCGCAAGATCGGCCGGAGGGCAGGCGTTGGGGGTCCAAGTTCCTCAGTTTGAAGGTACAGCTAAAAGCCCTGGAGCTCAGCCAGATCTTTCTCCCACGCCATCTCAGCCTGTTTCTCAACACAGGCCCCACCAGCTTAACACTGCTGGAACCACACGCCCCCCAGCCCTTCCCGACAGTCAAAAACCAGACTCTGCGGCTGTGCCCTCAGGGACAGCTGTTCCTGAAGCTCCATCGATGCAGGTCCACTCCACCTCAGTGCCCAACACCCCCCTCAAAGAACCTGACCCCAGCAAAATAGTGTCTCTGAAGATCATAGTGAGTGACGAAGCAGACGACCAATCCAGCGACTTGGCCTTGAGCCAGGCGGTGTCGAGCATCACGGGGGAGAGACTCCCCACCATCATTCTCTCCTCCCCCACTAAGTCCCCTGCCAAGGCTTCCCCAGCAGTCCCCTCCTCCATCACACAAGAGGAGACGGTCCAGGCTGTCTGCTGCCTACAAGGGGCCGACCTCAACCCTCTCACAGGGAAAATCGGGGAGGCAGTGATGGGGTCGCCGGGCCTGGCCATCGAGGAGAACGTCCAGCTGTCTCTCGCCGGTGACTTGTCGCAGGAAGCCGGGTATATCCAGTTGGTGCCTGGTGCCGCCTCGTACGGAAGCTCCAGCAACTACATCATTGTGACTGACCAAGGAGCTGTCGGCCAGCAGTCAAAGCTGATGATGCTTCCTGGGTGCACCCCGCTGGGGCAAGTGTCCCCCACATCGCACGTGCTGGCAACGCCACCACGCCCGGTCATCTCCGTGGCACAGGACGTCTCCCAGACCTACTCAACTGGTACGAATCCCGACCAGAATCCAGCTTCCCTCATTATAGCTTTCTGTAGAACTTTTAAGTCCCATTGATTGCCAAGATTTATTTTTTCATGGGTTTCGTTGTCTTATTAAATAACAGCAGCAATATGATGCTGAGTGCCATTGTACTTATAGACTGATACATTTGATGAATCTGCAACTTGTTGCAACGGTTTCTTTTTCCCATAATTGTTTAAAAAAATCCTTTTAGGCTCAACACTCTTCATATCGTCTCCATCTCAGCCCATGTTGCAAAGCATGATGGTCCCAGTATCAGTTGTTAGTCAAAGTGGTGTCGGAAAGTTCACCGTCGTCCAAAATCAGGTAAACTTTCAAGGTGACCGTTGGTATGTGTTCATTCATATTTGTGTGAAAATTATACCAATTTAATTGCAATGATTTGTCATGTAATGTTTTTACAGCGATTGCAAGTCAAGGCTCCAGCTGTGAAAACCCTGTCAAAGGCTAAAGCAAAGCCTAAACTGGCACCCAAGGACCAAACAGTTTCAGGTGAGGCAGGAATTATGTGTCAGTGGTGCATTCCAGTCAGTACTGCATCATATGCAGTTGGAAGAGTTTACAGGCTCAAACTGATGTAGACTGACAAGATTGGGCTACATATTAGTCTCCGACAGTTACAGGATGAAATGTTACAAAACACAATGACAGTTGGCTTTTTAGATAAGAAATTGATTAATTTACTTTTTTTTCTCTCTCCAGTCAAAGCTAGTGCTACGGATAAATCCAAAAAGACCCTGGACCTAAAGTAAGTTTAATCACATATTGGGCCATTTGCCTCCTGTTTTCTTTTATCTGTGTTGCCTTTTATCTATATCAATGTTTGCTTCCTTTCTTACACTTAATTTCCAGTTCACACCGCTTGCTACCGGCTCCGAAGCCTTCGGAGACTGGAGGACAGCAGCAGCCTCCAGAAGATGCATCAGCAGGCCATGGCCCAGCACCCTCTTCCAGCCCCCACCCTCACAGAAGGGTGCTGTGCTTTGATGCGTCGGCCGAAAACCCTGACCCCGCTCCAAACCTTACTCAGGCAGAAGAGACACTTTCGCCCCCTAAGGGACCAGCATGCACGCCTGCAGCCCCAATTTCGGCCTCCTCTGGCCAGCAGCCTAGAAAAGAACCTCCCAGCGGCCAGTCGTCTGGTAGCGCTAAACTCAGGGCGATACAGCCAGCCATTCTGCGAGGCAGCAAGACTCTGGGTGGGAAAACGAAACCTGAGGCAGGAAAAGGTGCAGACAAGAAAAAGCCTTCAGAGGCCCCCAAGGAGTCTGAGAAAAGAGCCACCGAACCGTCATCAAGCCCATCCAGTAGCGCCTCAGAGCCGGGGACAAAAACTCCAAGTACAAGCAGCAGGAAAGATGCCGCTCCGCCAGAACCCGCCAAGCGGAAGTCAGAATGCAGGAGGAAATCCCACCAATCGGAGAAGAAGGATGACGAGGAATCCGGGTCTACACACAACATCAAATCTGCAGCCCCTGGTCACCGAACGACCTCAAGATCCACGAGCTCCAAGAAGCAAGCGGAGGAGAGGAGCAGAGCGGAGAAGAGCGAAGGCACGCAGAAGTGCAAGGAGGCGCGGCCAGAGAGGAGGGGCTCCTCTCAGCCCCTCCCCCCCCACATCACAGCCAACAAGGAGAATGAGGTGGAGCAGAGCAGAGGCGAGCAGCCCCCAGCGGGTGCGGTGTCACAAGAGGACTCGGTTCCCGCCGCCGTCAGTTTACCAGCCCCTGCTACGCAGGTCGGTTCCAGCAGAGCTCCGAGCATGACCAGCCCCCTCACCAAACAGGCAGCAGAAATGCTGCAGGACATACAAGGGCACAACCCCGTGGCTACACCCACCAAACGACCGGGTTTAGGGTGTCCCGGGTTGCCTCTGCCCAGAACCCCCGGGTCCGGCTGTCACCCGGAGGAGCCCCCCGACTCTTTGAGAACCCCCATCCGTCAGAGGCCCGTTAGGGAAGGCGACGGCACGCCTCGCCACCTCCCGCCGCCCGCCACCCCGGACATGCCCACCTGCAGCCCCGCCAGCGAGGCCGGGAGCGAGAGCAGCATCAACATGGCCGCCCATACGCTGATGATCCTGTCCCGCGCCGCCATCGCTAGGACGGGCACGCCGCTGAAGGACAGCGTACGCCAGCAGGGGGCGGCCGCCACCGCAACCCCCAAGGGCAAGAAACGCAAGCTGGCTGAGCCTCTGGCCAGCCCCGCCTTGAAGAAAGAGCCACAGCACTCCGGGTCAGCAGCCAGTAAGAAGGCTAAGGTGAGCCTTTTATGGGTCAGCTCTATATCAAAGCCATGGTCCTCCACCCCTCTGTCAAATCCGTTTCTAATGTCAGAGCACTGGTTTTCCCCTGCGTGTGGAAAAATGCACAATGTGTAGTGTCAGTGTCTGTAATGCATGGATCATTTTTGGTGTCTCTTCCATAATTTGTAGTGAATCAGATCTGTCGCTGTACAGTGCAATTGGACTGATTGTTATTTTTGTTCATGTAGAAGCAGAAGAAGATGCTGGATTCCTTCCCTGATGACCTGGATGTGGACAAGTTCCTATCATCGCTGCATTATGATGAGTGAGGCAGGTGGGCAGAGAGATGAGAACTTTCAGGCAGAGGACACTACTAAAGTGTGAATAACCCCACCCAATGAAGGAACTTATGACCATATACAGGGCCTGTGGTGGCCCAATGAAGGATCTTCTTTCAGGCTGTGACATGAACATTCAATCCAGATTGAGCACAGAATGTATCGCCATTCGCCACACAGAAATGCAATTTTTTCCTCGAATAAACCATTTTTTTGGTTTGTGTTTTATACTGTCATTACACCTGTGGTTTCTTGCATTCCTTTCCGACTCTGATCTCGGCTGAGTCTCCTGTGCTGCAGTCTGATGTGCTGGACTTTCAGCCAGAAAGCCGGTCTGCATCCCTTGCTGGACACTTCTGACAGTCCCTAAACAAAGCACTCAACCTTTAATGGTTTCACTATCCAGATTTATACATGGGTATATTATGTAAGCTGCTGCATAAACCCAAAATGAGGTCATGCAAATGAAAATAAGTGCACTATGTCATCAAGCAGAATTTATTGGAAAATGTTGGATGAGTAGCATTAACTCAGGCTGGGAGCGTATGGCTACTTTAACAGTTAAACAGTAGAAGTGTTCCATTTGAATTTTACATTTCTGCTTTTGTTCCTGTGACATTTTTTGGCCCAAATCATGTCTCCCCCGTCTGAATTATTCATGCACATGATTACGGAAGACATTTTCTTGGGTCTTTGTCCTACTTGTGTTTAGGTACATTTTTCAATTAAAAAGAAATTATTAATTTAAAAGTTATGTTTTTCATTTTTAGTTTGTCCAATATCAGAAGCACATTCATCGGTGTCTGGCTGACCACTCTGGGCACACAATCTGAAACGGATTGCTTTTTGAATGTATTTTCAGGTGGATTCATAAATTTTATGGCTTCTATAGCTGGCCAATTCCGCAGTAACGGAATTGCAATTCACAGAAATGTTGGCCTTAATTTTACTTGCTGTGGATAAGTCTTAAAGCCTAACTGATTATAAAAAGCTTTATAACTTCAGATGATACCCCTGCTATATCAAAATAAAAAATTGGAAACTTCCTGCATGTGGAAGAGTCCAAGACCGAAAGAGCGTTGGTAACGGAATTACGGCAGAAAATTGGGTATTATATTTTTATTTTGATATAGGAAGGGTTTCAGCTGAAGTTTTAAAGCTTTTTATAATCAGTTAGACTTTACGACTTATCCACAGCAAGTAAAATTAAGGCCAAAATTGTAATTCCGTTGCCACAGAATTGCCCAGCTATAGGTTTCCTAAAGAGTATTGTGTGTTGTGACCTCAGTGAGAGTGCCGTTTTCCAAAGCACACGTTGAAACTGGTGACTGAGGATACGTTTAAAAGAAAATGGGGGGGCCGACTACTGTACTTCATTTTATTACCATTAATTTACAAGGCAGAACTTACTTTTTTTTTTTTTTATTCTTTATTTGATTTCATATAATGTAGGAATCCTGGTAAGAACAGCTTGGTGTCATTTGAATTAATGTGACAAATGTGTAGTCGCGTACCATCACTGCCTGCGTGATCCACATAAATCTTTCATTTGAAAAGTTTGATACACCTGAATACCATGTATAATTTTAGGATTCAAAGAAATTGACTGTTTTATGAACATTGACAGCACTCAAAAGAACAAGACTGTCAATTGTGCAAGTTCAACAACAAAACTGAATTCAGTTTTTGAAACCCTAAACCACAATTGTTCGTATCTACAGAAATAAGTTTATTTTCGTTTGAAAAGTAACATGAACCACAATTGTAGATTCTGTAGCTTATTGAATGACTAAACCAGAAAAGTTAGTCTGTAACAGGAACCAAACTAGCTGTAACAGAAACGTTAATCACAACAAATTTATGTAAATAAATAATGTTTGATTGTTAAAGGTCATCTGCATGATTTATATTAAACACTCCAATGTGCAGGCAGCGAATCTTTCATCTGCATAACCCTACATATACAGAAAACATCCTAGCATTTCTGGATTAGGATGGAAGAAGCTCCGCCGCCTCCATTGCAAATCCCTGCAAGTCCATACTCTCCTGGCTTCAGGTTATGCACCATGTGGCCAACAATTCTCGTCCCAGACATTCTGTAAAAAAGGGTGGAAGAAATGTTTTAGCATTTTTTTTGTTCTTTGTTTTTTTTTTTTTAATGGGTTCCCTTGGATGCAAGGTCTTGGTGGTGTGCTTACCCAATGGGGTGCCCGAGGGACACCGCTCCACCGTTCACATTAACTCTGTTGGGGTCAATGTCCAGCATCTTGATGTTGGCCAAAACCACAACACTGAAAGCCTCATTTATCTCCCACATTGCAATATCCTCCTTCTTCAGGCCGGTGGCCTCAAATATCTTAAAGCAAAAGCACAGGTTGATTTTATTTCTTGCTTGTTTGCCTGCTTTTGGTATTATCTGAAAAACAACGGTCATCCAGATCAACTTACCTTGGGGACAGAATAGGCTGGAGCGATCGGGAAATCAATGGGTGCAACAGCTGCATCTGCGAAAGCTGGGGTTTGGAACAACACAAAGTAAAACACCCAAATAACAATGCATTGAATCAGTGGAACTCAAATCTGGCCCTGGAGGACAGTAGTACTGCTGGTATTCGTTCTTCCTCTAATCAGGACTGATTTAAACCTGGGACACAAAGTGAGTTAAATCCCTGCCCACTCACTGGCATTAATCAATCAATTAACTATCAGGTAGAAAAACTCAGCAGCAGTACTGGCCCCTAGGGCCAGATTTCAGTATCCCTGCCTTAAATTATTCGTCAGCGCTCTCTTATCACAATATTGTGTAATTTGGGTCAAAGCGTACTTATCGCATCACATGTGAACCCAGCAAGAAATATTGGAAAAATAAACAATGGAAAGTCACTGGGTTAAGGGGGGTGAAAGTACAACTACAGGCATGCCCCAGTGAAACTGAAACAGCCATAACATTGGGTAACATTGTGCAACAAGCGCTGGTCCAGGGGTGAAAAGGTCGTACCGACTATCTTAGCCAGAGGAGTGACGTTCAGTCTCGCGGCTGCATCCGCCGTCATCAGAACTAGAGCAGCTGCCCCGTCATTCAAAGTGCTGGCATTGGCAGCGGTCACTGTGCCTGCATGTCAAACAAACGACAAAAAATAAAAAATAAAAAGAGTAAAGCACGGCTCAATGTGAAATAAATCATCGAGCAATTTTGGGAAAAAGTAGTCGCCGTACAATACCGGTGTACAGATAAAGAGATTATCATCCTATGTAAAGTTGCATTATCTGTCAAGGGCAAAGGGATAATGGGGATTTTGTTGGGCGGTAAGCTTGCCATTTTCTTTCTGGAAGACAGTCTTCAGTTTTGGCACTTTGCTGAAATCGACCCGCCTCCATTCCTCGTCCTCCGTGACCACGACGTCGGGCTTTCCTACAAGGCAGCGGAACAATGACGGCGGTGAGTGCGATGTTTCGCTGCGGTCGCGGGAACGAAACGCGAAATGCACGAGTCACCTCTCTGCGGGATGTGAACGGGGACGATCTCTTTAGCAAGCAGCCCGGACTCCCATGCTGCTCTGCTTCGGGTGTAGGAGTTGATGGCGTAAGCGTCCTGCTCCTCCCTGGAAATGCCGCTGTTCTTGGCGGTATTCTCTGCACAGTTACCCTTGGCGTAGAAAAAGCGACGTACAATTAGGTGAATGCATTCTAAAGACGACTTTGGATCGCCTGTTCTGTGACATTTACTCCCTCCACCCTGTTTGCATCACATTTAAAAAGTCAGTGTAAATGTCAGCGTTATTCCCCATACTATTACACAACTGTGACCCCCCCCATGGGTCAGGAGTGCCACTGCTCAATATGCACCCGATCCTCGCATTACTGTAGTATACACGTGTAGTATACTAAACTGTAGTATACACGTTTTCTTCTGGGACACTTACAATATTGGCACGCCAGACTTTGAGCTGCATTGCCAAGCGCTTGCTGTTGCATTCCCGAGTCCCAGCTTCCGAGCGCAAAAATGAAATCTTGAGAGCACACACTTACAGTCAGCCCATTACTGATGACTGATGAGAAAGAGTCTGAAGAAATATTTGGAGGTACACTTGCGTAACACACGGTAGTTTTCTTGTTTTAATAAGGTTTACCCAATTTATCGTTTATGGAACAAGCATGTACTCAATATAATCATTAGTTTACATAACAGAGTTTATTGCATATCAATTCGAATCCTCCATATACACCACCAGCTAGCTATCGAATAAACATCAGCCAGCTAAGCAAACTTGAGAGGTAGATTAGCTTGTTAAATGTTAATGTCTGATTTAATACTGGCTATAATTAGCTAGCAGTGAAAAACAGTTATTCAGATCAATAGCTAACATTCCCAGAGCAACATAATTTAATTTTAAGTCTTGACAAGGTCATTTATTTTTTCCTTAATTGAGCGTTCTACATTATTTTAGTATTTAAAGCAATTAAAGAAATGTAGGGCCCTCATACCATCTTCCACTCCTGGAAAAAACCTTGGGGAGACACTGAAATGTTCTTGTAAAACCCCACACACTACACCCTGAAATGCATGCGCATTCACATACCATGTGGAACTTGTTGTAGACATCGGTGAGCCCATCCTTTACAATAAGATCTTCCATCTTCACCCCTCCGTAAGGGGGTGTCTCCCTGGCCATGACGTAAGGGA
Organism: Synaphobranchus kaupii; assembly: GCA_029718625.1. Lineage (NCBI taxonomy): Eukaryota > Metazoa > Chordata > Actinopteri > Anguilliformes > Synaphobranchidae > Synaphobranchus > Synaphobranchus kaupii. The sequence continues at coordinate 39,001,795 of CM056385.1, read as the reverse complement.
CATTGGACATGCTCTCCATACCTCCGGCCACCATGACATCCTGCCACAGAAAGAGGAGCACCATTTCGAATTTTAGACGAGTCTAAGCCTTGTACACGCTGAACGATTCTTGAAACACTGAACACACTTTGTAAGGAACATCTTGGCCAATGAAAACAAGCTGCCGCGGTAAGGAGAAAGGTCTGAATATGACAACGCAAGCTGGATCTTACCTGATGCCCACACATCAGACTCTGAGCTGCCAGCATGATGGACTTCATCCCTGAGGCACATACTTTGTTGATAGTGGTTGCTGGAGTGGAGATGGGCAGCCCTGAAAAACACAAGGAACCTACATTACCTCATGAAAAGCAGCCGACATCAAAACAAATGGGCCCTCTGATAGATCAGGCACCTGCAGTCTCCCTAAGCTATGCAGTGTACTCAAACAAACCAAAGGACTTTGCAGGAACGAGATGAGCAGACAAATACATTTGGGCATTTCAAATTTAGAGAAAAAATATTTTTAATAAGAGTTATTGCAATAATTTATTTACTTTACAGATGACTCCCAATGTGACTTTTCTGTGCAATTGTACACATTCATAAAACCTGGTCAAAGGGCTAAATAAAAAATTTTCTGCTAACACAAAAGAGAGCCAAAGGGTAATAGTCAAGTTGCCTTCCAGAAGAAAGAGGACACATAGTACACATTTCTTCTGCTCTCCAAAGTACACATACTTTGCCCCACTGTAATAAATTGGTGTTGGACTTGCATAGAAACGAGCACCATGGGGGCACTACCTGCTCCAAGGAGGGCTTGTCGGGTAGGTGCCTGTCCTTCACCTGCTTGCAACACGTTTCCCATGTACACCTCCTTCACCTGCTCTGCAGGAATACCTGGTCCAGATAAACAGGGAGCATATCTTTTACAGAATTCTGAATTGTTTATAGCACATCCAGTCACCTATATTTAATTTGAAAAAATAAAAGCAACACAATTGATTACAGGACTGTGTTAAATTATTGCACCTCAACCTTAACTCAACACAACCAAACGTCACATGTCTTACTACTCACCTGCTTGTTCAATAGCACCCTTAATCGCAATGGAACCCAGCTTCGTCGCAGGTACTGTGGAAAGGCTTCCTTTGTATGACCCTATTGGGGTCCGTACAGCACTGACGATGACCACTTCCTAACGAGGCATTTGAAAGGGGGTTCATTCATTCTGTTTAACGTTGGATAATCGAAGAGAACATATTGACAAGAAGCGCACGTTATGAATGGTCACCACGTGGTTCTAGATATTATGCTAAAAATGAAACTGCATAAAACTTAAATAATTTGAGATAAACACAACGAATGGACTCACATTTAAAGTGGGACGAGATGCGTAGGTCCTACAGAGGTACTTGTGCGTCTGCAAGGGCAAGAGTAAATATTAGGCTGCAACTGCAAACAAGTAGCCTAGATCATGGCACTATTTCACGTTTGCCAACTGTACATTTGCCTATTGAATTCTGTGAAGAATATCCGGGACCTTGTTCAATGGAAGTGGGTTATGCTAGCTAACAGACGTCCTATAAGTACACTAAACGATCGAAAAAATAAAATAAAATAAAATACAGCAAATATCCACGACTTTCGTATTTTGGGTGGCGGACAAGGTTACACATATTGTCAGTGGGAAAAATCATACAATGAGCTAGACAATGAAAGGCCTTAGTTTAAACTTGATACAGTAAGTGAAACTCATCTAACGTTAGCCAGAAATGGTTACTACCTAGCTTGCTGAATGTGCAAAATCCACAAGTTGTGCACAAGCTACTCGTGTCAAAAATATTTTTCGCGTGCCCTACTCACCAAAAAACGTCTGCAAAGTTGGCTATGCATGGTGAAAAGGCCACTAGATGACATTATGCGTGTACAAGGGCTTCCAAAACAATGGACCTATTTCACCTTCAGCGTTCCAGGGCTTCCAACACCTCTAGCCAATCAGAGCCGGAGGTGTGCTCTGGCGTCATAGTAAAACATTGCGTTGTGGACAATGTAGTCTTTACTCGAAAGCCAGAGCTTTATGTCGTTTTTTATGCCACCAGAGACCGAATGTCACCACGTATTTTATGAATAGGTAAAAAAATTAAACGTACACGTACTCCTCATATATTACGAATGCTATTAAATGTCAATGTAAACATTTTGCCTACATTTCAATGACATAATGATGTTATATTATCTGATGCTCAGAGCAAGCAGATCTACACAGGGTTAGCAAAGCTGAACATATTACAAAACTTAATTTAAAAAAAAATAAAGTTGTTATTATTATTATTATTATTATTAAAGAGTGGAGAGGTTTATTTTTATTTTTATGTCCCTTAGCTATGCAACTCCCTCCCAGAGCAGAACAGACAGGCTGAATGCTTTGAAAAAAAGACTTGACTGGAAAGTCACTTGTATAAGTGGACTTTTAGATCATTTAAAAAATATTTTCACAGTCATCATATCTATTTTGGTAATTTCATTTGTACACACACTTTTGTATATACTCATGTTTTAATTTATCTCTTTTAGCTTTAGCTTTATTTCAGTATTTATTTTTATTTGTACTACTGTATGCACCTTGGGCATTACATTATTATTATTATTATTATTATTATTATTGTTATTATTGTTATTATTGTTATTATTATTACAAAACCTTATTTACAAGAACACAGTGAGTAGGGCATTTGACTGATTTTATTCCACTATGAGGCAGTGGATCCATTGAATGCTTGGCAGTTGCCCTGATTAAACTATTGAACTCACCCCATACACCCTTTTGCCTGTGTAGGAACTTACTTTTTAAGCTTGTTCTATAGTCAAAATAGATAGTCATTAGAATGCAAGATACAGGCCAGAATTGGCAGCTGTATTTTCTGAAAGTTCAAAGATCAGTCAGTACAAACAAACATTTCCACGTTTTTAGGATACTTTGCAGTGACCTCATAGTGTCCTATTTACAACAGCAAATCAATATCCATGAACAGGGTGACCTCTCTGCATAGCAGACAAGAGACAATATTTACTGACTCACTCACATGCGTTTTAAAAGGGATACTATATCCAGATGAAAACATGCAATGATTGTCATGCTTCATCACAGAATATTTTTGGTAGTTTTTATTTAAAATCATCAGCATGACAGAAGTATACACAGAAATGTACTCCTGGCACCAAATCATTTAAATTGAGTCCAGGTATTACCCAGGTAATGCAAACACACGTTTTTTTACACTGAATGTCACGGAAGATTCTGGACGATTTCTTGATTATTGTCAGGGGTTTGTAGAAATGGTGAGGAAGTTGTGCTTTTTAGATATTCAAAGGTCTGCCAGCCTCTGTCCATCCCTTGGGGAAATGTTATATAAATTAATAAACAGTCCAGGAATAAGCAAGTACTCGTGTACTCTTGGGTAGGCAACACATTTTTCACACAAAAAATACTGTCAATTTAAACCTCACTCTTCACTGCATAGGACAAAACTAATTGTGCTCTTGCTTCCTGGGGTGGATGCAGTGTGATGCCCAAGGTCTGGGATCAAATCCTGACACACCTAGTGTTGACTGAGTCCAGCAAGGAAGCAGTCAATTTTCCATACTGTCAATCCGTGAATTGAGTTGGTAGGGTATTCCTCGCCTCATCTGAGTAACACACAATGGCAAGTGACCTAGTCACTTTGGAAATTACACTTTATTTACACTAGTTACTTGAGGAGAGCAGTCTTCTAGTGTAACGTAATGTTCAGCTTGGGGAATGGAGAGTTAAATAAAGCTGTGTTTGGCTGCAGGTAGTTCAGACAACACATATGCTAGTCAGGACTCACTCAATGACTAGTATCTTTACGGGAATAGGGTACATTTACCTTAACATAACACGAGACAAAGCACACATGCATTCAAACTAAGTTTAACTGCCGTTCGTTGTGTGAAGTAAAGCTTGCAATAGAAGATAGCGGTGTGTAGAGACAACACGCTACTGTATCTGCTCAACTAACAAAATTATCTGTGTCTGTGTTCGCTGTGTCTGGAAAACAGGGCTGCCTGGGAGGGTGGGGGTGCTGATGTAGACTGAGGCAGCTTTGTGTGCACCGTGCACTGTTATTCAACAAATGCGTCTGTCAATGTGTCCCTAAATCCATATTAAAACACTTGTTTTGTTGTAAATAATAAATGACCGTTGTTTCATTCTCCATTTGATGCCCACTTTTTCTGCCAATCTCCTCTTCTGAATATCATTAATCAACTCCTGGAAGACGCCCCCAAGGCCTTTCATTGTCTACTGTGTGCCCTCAACTGTACCCGCCCAATCACTTCTTTAGGTAACCACTTAATTGGAGTGACAAAGCTATCATCTGATTCCCACTCGTTCCTGTGCTTACTGTCATTAAATGTGTTCACCTAGGAATATGGTGGTCTGGTCAGATAGGTTGGCAGAACTGGTGAGAGGATAATTGGGGGAAGACTATTCAATGTGGGCAGGCCTCTGAGACACCCCGCAGTCTCTGGGTACTTAAGGAGATTATAACAAATTGTTTGGGGAGCTTTGCAAAACACCTTTGGGATTACAGATGGAGTGTCATATCTGTGTTACCAAATTTAAATCCTTACATTAGTACAGTGAGGCCATTCATTTACTCAATAAACAAGATGCATCTTTGTTGAGGGAAAACATCTTTATTGGACTTTTGATGTCACACATATTTAGTCACAGGGAAATTGTGATTTATTAGTCATAATATAGTTAATCATAATCAATACATAGCTTTAATATACTTCAGAACATTGAAAATAGGCCTGGTTAGTAGCAGTCCAGCCAATCATTGTTCAAAAGATCATAGTCCAGTCTTCTCAAGAGATAGTCGTACACACTCTGCTTGGCACCGTCAGACAAAAATAAGAATCCTATTGGGGGAAGAAAGATACATTACCTAAACAGGGAGAGGTGAATTTGACCTGGGTATGAATGATTGGATAGGCCAGAGAAAATGTCAGCTCTAGAGTGTAAGAGCTTGGAATTCATTCTATTTGACTACATATATTGGACTTACCATAGTAATCAAAGGCAGAATCCACCTTTGATCCAAATCCTTTGAAATCCCGAGCGATGTATCTGGGATATCCACGGTCCATTCTGCCTTTCTTTTCATTAAATCTGGAAAAACATTTTCAGCAGAGGGTTTCGTTTTTTTGTAAGTGAAATGCCCTTTTTAGTTTGCATATATTTCTAAATCAGGTTTGACAGGTGCAATACATTAGCTATTCACCCACAATGCAGTGCTCACCTCCAGTATTTGTCTTTAACAAAGAAGTAGGTTCTTCCCTTCCGTGCCATGTGGACTGCTGAGTCTATCTTAGTCACCGATGTGGGGAAGCCAAATTCGGTGATGGGCTTGGGATAGCCAGGAAGAGTCATCTCCCCCCTAACTCCCCAGTACTGGCCACCTGCAGTCAGAAAGGTTTCAGTTTTGTCAAAATGTTGTGCCGCGTGGAGAGATGGATAAGGAGCTGCACTTGTTTCCACGTGGCTATAAGGTCAAATTGTCGTTTTAAGCAAGGCACTCAACCTGAAGTGTCAAAATATCAAACTGTACACTCCATATAGTTTAGAAAGTCACATGAAGCCATCCAAATCAAGGACATATACAGCACAGATAATGTGATGATGTTAGTTCTCATAAACAGCTTTTAAATGATGGATGAGTGTGAAAAGTAATTGACACAAGTTATAATTTAACATACCGCTGAAAAGAAAGGCTACATTTTTCTTTCGGTATTCATATGCAGCATCCACAGAATGAATAGGAGGCCAGGTGGACTCCATAGTGCTCAACTCGATGTCCTGAGAATTTCTTTTTCTCTTCCAGTAGTACCTAACACATAATCAGACATATGTCAAACTCTCTGGCCAAGAACGTGGTTCAGACATTTACCTATTAACCATCAACAGATGGTTAATAGGTAAATTATATATTTTATGAAAAGAAAAATAGTCAATAAAACCCTCAGTATGAACACACATTTTCATAAAAATGACAGTTAATACAGGAAAACCATGTGATCACAAACTCAAAGTCAATACATAATTGTCTGCCCTGACACAGAGATGGATGTTCAGATAAAGGTTAAAAGTGAAAATTACAGACTTTTCTCAGCCAAATGTGGAGAATGCAATGACTTGGAGCATGGAATGCAGATTTCACAACTCGCTTTTTTATTGAACAGGCAAGGGTTCTATTTCAAATAAGGTTCAATGGGTTAATTATGCAGTACTCACCCATCTTTGAAGAAGTAAAGCGCATCCTTAATGCTGGTAGCAGCGTCAAAAACCAGGTCTGGGTCGCACTGATCGGGCTCTGGTTTAGGGTCGGATGTGGGGTCTGGTGTGGGGTCTGGTGTAGGCTCTGGTGTGGGGTCTGGTGTAGGCTCTGGCGTAGGCTCTGGTGTGGGCTCTGGCGTAGGTTTGGGTTTTTCATCTGGAGTCCGAACACCTGTAGAGGATTACATTGTTTGTAGTTCTCACATTCTTTCTATACTACGTTCTATTGTCTCTCATACTTTATCATAACACTGTTAGAGATGGTACAACAGTTACCATATAAAGCTTGGACTCCCAATCTGTCATCTCGTGGTAGCTTGTATCCTCTTGTCTCCACATACTTATAGGTGGGGTACATCAGAGCTGTGCGGTCTCTCGAGTGGTCCAGACCTAGAGCATGGCCAAACTCATGGGCAGCCACCAACAGCAGATTAAATCCTGCAAACAGAATAGATTTATGCGGTTGAAAATGGAAAGACATTATATTGGAGCTCTGAAGAAGGCATTGCTCCATTTCTCGAACCCAAGGACATGCAGTATCTGTACCTTTCCGGCTCAGAGTCCATTTCTCATCGTCATCGAAGTGCGTGTCTCCGCCTTGGCCCGGCCCAGGAGACGTGGCGTGGGCCAGCACTCCGTTAGGACCATCGAAGGGAAAGAAGTCGCCATGATCTGAATGTCAAGAAGAGGGAATTGTGTTGTCTGGGTGAACCCTCGCAAAAGGTCCTTTTGGTGTGATAGACTCATACTCACTTCTGCCTTTAAACAGGATAATGATGTCCGCAGTGCCACTGTGGATTTGCTGGAAATCCAAAGGGATAATATCACTGTACAGCTTGAACGCCTGGGAGATGGTGGCGTCCACCTCTTTCTGGCTCAGGTCTCGTGTGTACCGGGTTATTCTGTGAGAAGCAAAATGTATAAGAGAACGGTGTTTATTCTGCTGCATGTGATACCAATAACCTTAAATAATAGCCCCTAGAATGAGCTTCAGAGGCAGCGCATCACATACTGTAGAGACTGGTGCAGTATTTGTAAAGTGAGGAAGGAATGAAACGGCACCTATACGTAACCGTGCTCTTCTTCCATTTTGGCTTTCCCCGAAAGTGGCCGTATCTGCTGATGTCAGAGACCCCGCAGCGCGGCTTGCTCATCACCTCCAGGGTGTTGGAGTCCAGTTTCCCGGTCACCTCCAAGCCAAAGAACTTCTGCATCGACTGAAGCCTCTCTGTAAAAGAGTCTGGTCCAATTCTTCTGCCTTTTGAACCGCTGGATCCGACATCTGGAAAGAACTGAGCCAGGTAGCGCTGGACAAAATATATGGCGAGTTAGTTATGCAGGTGCTTCCAAAAACCAGTCATGCCCTGGACTAGCTTTTGTTCAGGGTAATATGGCATTTTATTGTCAGGCAGTCTAGACGAGCTGGTGTTTCAGTGCGATCTCGAAATGGAACGGCATGTGTTCTTGCGCCATGTTTAGTCAACTGTAACACCATGGGATGGTGCAATGCATATAATCTATTTTTGCAATACATGAATGATCCATTATCTAATACTCATGTAAAGCAATGGTGTGTTACTACATACTGATGTGGGTGGTAGTGTGGTGAAGTGGATAAGTATTTGGGCAAGAAGACAGCATATCCTTGAGCAAGGTACCAGAATTGTTTCAGAAAATAGCAAGAGGAATAATAAATACATGTAAATTCATATATGTGTCTGCTAAGAAAATTCATAGTAAAAATAGCAAAGAAGCACAGGTCAGTCTAGAGTAAAATCTAAGTGCTGCGGTTTTACACTTACCAAAGACAGGTCATTCGGTATGAACATAAGCTTATTTTTTTGGGGGAAAAAAGTAGCATATTATAGATGTGTGATGTATTAGAAAAGATTACCTCTGCTTTTCCTTCATCCTCAGATGTGAAATTCTGACTTGCAGATGGGGCAGACGGGGCAGCCTGACAGAGACCGAACACCACTGCAGCGATCAGTGAGAAAACCGTGCAGTGCTCCATTGCACTCATCCTCTGCTTCTGCAGCGAAGAGACTTATTCTGCCAATGCCTCTCACCTCCTCTATTTATAACGGGGCTTTGGGGGTGTGTGTGCGGGTACACTTGTTTGTCATTTCCAAACATCATCTCAAAAGCCTGTTTTTGGGTTGCCAGATAGGCATCCAGCACATGTCTTGTTGCTGAACAGCGTAATTGCGGGAAGTGTCTGGACAGGCCCTCGGCCTCAGGGAGGGACTGTTACGGCGATGTGGGAGGAGGGTGCCCACATTGAGGTGCACAATATCTTTGCAACAGATGTGAGAACAGATTAAGAGATTTTGTTACAATATCACATGTGCTTCTTTCTTTACATGATTCCTATTCCTGTTATGGCTGCACTTGCCATCCTTCATTGCAATGCAGTGTTCAATGCTATTCCTGTTATGGCTGCACTTGCCGTCCTTCATTGCAATGCAGTGTTCAATGCTATTCCTGTTATGGCTGCACTTGCCGTCCTTCATTGCAATGCAGTGTTCAGTGCTATTCCTCTTATGGCTGCACTTGCCGTCCTTCATTGCAATGCAGTGCTCATGTTTATTACTATCACTATTCATGCAATTACTGAAGTGAGACTATAATCTATTTTACAAGAGAGACCTGGCCAACAACCACTGAACAATAGATACCGTAAAATGATTATTGAAAGTTCATGCAATTTTAAATTCAGGCTTATGCATTTCTGTTCATTTCACTGAAAGAAAGCAGATAACATAACAAAACAGGCCATTCAGCCCAACAATGCTCGCCATCTACCTACCACTAAAGGGTACCTAGTGCTGCCCTACAATCTAGATTGTATCCAGCACAATATCAAGCCTGCTCTTCAAAACACCCAGAGTTTCTGCCTCTACTACATAACCTGGCAAGCTGTTCCACACAATGACTACTCTCTGTGTGGAAAAAGTACGTCCTAATGTCTGTGCGGAATTAACCTTTTGCTAATTTCCATCTATGCCCGCTCGTTCTACTAACAGAACTCAACCTGAAGAATATTCTGTAGTTCACTTTAATTAATCCCTTTTATTAATTTATAAGCCTCTATCAAATCACCACTAAGTGATTTTTTTTACTAAGCTTAAAGAGATTAAGTATCCCAAGTCTTTCCTCATAATTTTTATCTTTCATACCAGGAACCAACTTAGTTTCCCTTCTTTGGACATTTTCCAGAGCCTTTATGGGCTCTATCTTAACGATCCTAGCACTTGGTCTAAACGCATGTTGCAAGTGCATTTAGGGCGTGTCCAAGTCCACTTTTGCTAGTTAGACGGCGTATTGTTTGAGCGCTAAGTACAGTGCAAGGTGCAAATGGGCTGAACTTAGTCTCTTCATTAATTATAGGTGTGTCTTGGGTGTAACATGCAATAAACCAATCAAAATGTCATATCCCTGTCATGGGCCGTGTCCGAATCAGCACTCCACACTGTTGAGTAGCCTTGGTGAGAAAGTCATAGAGTATGCAAAAAAAAATTCTAATTGCAGTATACTTCAAACACCCGGATGACACACTTCCGGGGTTTCGCTGAGTACATTCGGGAGCACACTTTTCAAGAAGTACACGAACATTTTGGTCACATAAATATGACGTGAGCTTCATTTTTTTTTAAATTAGGCGCAGCTTCGCTGACATTTTCCCTCAAATACAACAAAAACAACACATGACATGGCAGCGCAAGAGTGGGGCACAGCGTTGCCAGATCTTGTAAAACTTTCCAGCCAAATGGCGACTCAAAACTAGCCCAAATTATAGGCTATTTTTAACCGAAACCAACGTATTTTAAATAGAAATCATCATGTTTTTACTTTTTAAAATATGTGCGTGCTTTGTGACTTTCCATTTTTACCCGTGACTGCACTTTGAAAATATACATTTAGCTGTAAAACCGCAGACATGGCAACACTGGTGGGACATCTTATGACCTGCTTACGACACTTCCACAGTGCGGTTAGCGGATATTTTTCACAGACTGCTAAACGCTGCACATTAAACAGCACACTTCTGCCAGTGCACAGTACACAGGAGACAGGTAGATAGGGCTCTGATTCGGACACAGCCCCGGTTTTCCAGCCTGCTCTTGTTCGTTTCTGCGGGTGTTGCCTCTTGGGGCCACGTGAGGGCGCTCCTGTTGTTTTTTTCACATTCTTTGACTAATTATTGTTATGGGTTTCAGGTGCAGGTGGGCTACTTAGCTCAGAGCCTTCTTTGTTCCTGGCTTTTGTGTAATACTCTGCTACGCTAAAGCCAGGTAATCGGTATAGGTCAGGAGGACTACATTTCTTTCTCCTCGAAAGAAACGTAGGAACTTCCCTTAAGTTTAGAGTTTAGGATAAGATCCGTAGGATCCCTTCTTTCCTTTTGCTCGCTCTTTTCTAAGTTATTTCCTCATTTTTCCTATCAGTCCTCATTGAGGCTGTAACCTGATTTACCTTTCCCCTCCTTATTGTGGCTCGTTTATTTTCTGAGAGCTGGAGGTTCTTTCTTTTACTCTGCTTGTTTATTGCAAGTTTTTTTTTCGCCCTCCTTTGTGGGTTGTTTATTGGCTGATACTGTCATTGTTTGTGACATTTTTCCCTTGCGGTCGTGTTCCTCGGTCGCCACAAGTGGGCGCTGCTTCGTTGGTGGAGTTTTGGCTCCTTTCCTTCTTCTCACGAAGAAGTTCCCATCAACGTTGCACAGCTGCACATGGTTGCCGGTGAGCTATTTAAGCCCACGTTCCTTTTGTTCTGGGCTTCGATATTAATTGTACATTGTGATTGTTTGTTCTGTGGTGTATTTTCTGGTATTAGTTGTGCCGTTTTGTGTACGGTTTATTTTGCCCTTTTAAAGTTTTAAACGTATGATTAGATCTAGGTTTTTAAGGAGACCATTTTGCTCCGTTGTGCTTTTATTGGAGTTTTGCGGTACTGGCCTTTGTGCTTTGAGCTTCAGGTTGAATTCCTGTTGTGTGCTCATTTCAGTCTCCGCTTTCTGGTCTGTCATTTGTTTGTCGTTTTTACCTAGATCTATTGCCTTTTACTAAGAGACAGGGCGTTTCTATCATACTGACTTTAGGTTTTTATTTATTCTTAGAGGCAGGTCGGTTATTTTCGATTAAGTTTGCGTTGGTCTTTTGTTACAGCTGTTCCTGGTCGTCCTTTTCACCTACGGGACGATTTTGTTCGGAACTGTAGTTCTGTTCGTTCTCCGGGTGTGTCCCTCCTTATATGGAGCTTGGACGATGCTATGGACATGTTTGTGTTTGATTGCGCATTTATGAAAGTAACTATGGAACGTTAAATCTCTGTTCCTGTACGCCTCGTTACTTTTCCCCTTACTGAGAGGCAGGGCTTGTATTTGTGTTTGTGCTTGTGTTAGTCAGTTAGCCGATAGTTTCGGTGCAGCTGTCCTTCCGTCTTTTGTGTTCTTTCTCTGTATATGAAGATTTGGGCGATTCTGTTCGGAACTGTAGTTCTGTTCGCCCTTCGGTGCAATTCGTCTCTTAGGGAGACCGGGCGATGTTTTGGACATGTTTGCGTTTGACTGCGAGCCTTAAACTAGCCATGGAAGGTTAATAATAATAATAATAATAATAATAATAATAATAACTTACATTTATATAGCGCCTTTCAAGGGACCCAAGGACGCTTTACAGAATGACTCAAACAAGCAATTAAACAGAAAAGAGAAAATAAGTAAAGTAAAAGTGACCGGGGATGACAGAACAGCTAAAGGCCATAGGCCATAGTGAGCAGATAGGTTTTGAGTGCTTTTTTAAAAGTGTCCAAGGAAGCAGCGTTGCGGATCTCTGCTGAGAGAGAGTTCCAGAGGGTGGGGGCAGCAGCACTAAATGCTCTGTCCCCAAAAGTCCGGAGGCTGGTATGGGGGATGGAAAGCAGACCCGTGTCCGAGGACCGCAGATTCCGAGAGGGGGTGTAGGGGTGAAGGAGGTCTGAAAGGTACTGGGGGGCAAGGGCATGAAGGGATTTGTAGGTGAGGAGGAGTATTTTATAGATGATGCGGGACTTAACCGGAAGCCAGTGAATGTGGATAAGGGTGGGGGTGATGTGCTGCCAGGGCTTGGTGCGGGTTAAGACCCTGGCAGCTGAGTTCTGGACGTACTGGAGCCTGTCCAGGGCTTTGCTGGGTACCCCGAACAGAACACCATTACAGTAATCCAGACGGGAGGTGATAAAGCAGTGAATGAGGGTCTCTGCCACAGAGTCAGAGAGAGAAGGTCGAAGTCTGGAGATGTTTTTGAGATGATAAAAAGCAGATTTAGTGATGGATTTGATATGAGATTTGAATGAGAGGTTGGAATCCAAAATAACACCCAGGTTGCGGACTTCAGGGGATGGAGAGATGGAGCAGCCATCCACATCTAGGACGAGATCACCAACTTTCCGAAGCAGTGCCTTAGGAGCCACAACCATGAGTTCTGTTTTATTGCTGTTTAGTTTGAGCAGATTGGATGACAACCAGGATCTTATTTTATGCAGGCAGTTAACAAGTGACTGTGGAATCTCTGTTCCTGTTCGCCTCGTTACATTTCCCCTTACTGGGAGGCTGGGCGTGGTTTTCTGTTGGGCTTGTCATTGTGCTGGTAAAGCTATGGGACTGCGGTGCTCCGTCGGCTCACCTGTAAAATGTTTCTTCTCCCCTGGGGAGATCGGGCGTTCACCCCTTTATGTTCTGCATGTGACGGTTAGCTTATAGAAATAGCCACAGAACGTTATCTCTGTTCCTTCGCCTCCTCCTATTCCTATAAGTATTTGTTTTTCGGTGTTGGTTTGCTGTGTGTTTTGTTTGTGCCATTGTGCTACTCGCCTGTTCTTATGCGTCTCGTTACCGAGACAGGGCGTTCTATTTCTGGCTCGTTTTTAGTTACTTAGCTTGTAGAAGTATGGGGTAGCAGTTCTTTGTTCCCTTTCGCCTTGTTGGGTTTTCTTGTTGTGAAACCAGGCGTTAGTTCTTCTACTCTGTGGTATGTAACAGTGAGCCGGTCTGTAGCTGTGGTGTGGTGTGTGTGTGTGTGTTCGTTGTATTGTCTCCTCCCTTATCTGCGGGGGTTCCCGCCTTAGTGGCCCTAGGGCTTTAAGAATCCCCTTGCTGCGTTTGGCTCCTCCTACCTCACATGTCACGCCCCATTACAGATACGCCGGGGGTTATTTCTCCTTTGTTTGTTTTCCCTGTTCTGTCAGGGTATCCCTATTTGTTTCCTCTGACTTGTGGTCACTCCACGTTTGTGGGTGGCTTTTAGATCCCCTTAGTCGCGTCTGGTTCTCCGACCCCATCCCATTCCCTTTAAAGGCCTTCTTTTACACCTTGGTGGATTGCGTATATGATGGCTAAACAGAAATGCTCATGCAATAGTATGATCAATATTATTCGGACTAACCATTATGATGCTTTTTGATATACGCAATAATAATCTTTAACATTATGGTTTAACACCGGCACGGGTCCCTGGTAATTCCCGACAGTGCTTTTATTTTAGAAAATATAGGCTATGTGGTTTAATTTCGTTAAAAGCACCTGCAACAGCTGAGAATAAGCTACCAGAATATGGCTTTGTTTCACCTTAGAAAACTCCAAATTAGCCTGCTTGTTTAACTAATTTTGTTTGATTATACAATTGGCAGACATCAATTCAATGAGGCTGTTCTCATGGAGTTCTCCGAAGTTCATTACGTGCATTCTAGGCTATTGATTAATAACATAAATACTGTTATTTTGCCTTAATGATGACACTAAATAAGCTGTCAGGTTGGGAACCCCTAGGGTCATGCATATTTTCCCTTGGTTTATAATGTCCTGCTTATTGAAATGTGACCCACGTGTTTTACTAATAGCTTAATGCTTTAAAAACAAGCCCACTTTCCCGGGAAGATCGTGAAAAGTGTGATTTACAGCAGGTCAAACAGACCTGCTTGTGCATGAACTTAAAGCGCACATGCATAGAATGGCATTAAAATTATTGTGAATTGATTGTGTAATGTTCTGCAAATTAGTTTTTGTTTCTAATTAGACTCTTAGTTCTCTTTAAAATTGTTTTGTTCAGTTATGAAATAGGTGAAATCAGAGGGGTTTTAATAAGCTGAGAGTAGACCTATGGAAACCTGGTCACTGTAATGAAAAAAATATGAAGGACAAAGAATAAGGTTAAAATTTTGCTAAAATGGCAAAACAGACAGGAGGGTGTGTAACAGACAGGATGTTGTACGCGCCCCTGTGTGTAACAGACAGGAGGGTGTATGCGCGTTGTGCACATGCCTATGTAGACACGCTTATATGCGCCATTAAAATAACATGTAAACAACTGTGACATGACTTTAGACCAGGTTTTTAGTGGTTTTAGCACAAGTGCTTTCTGCTGGCTCAAGATAGCAATACGCCAAAAATTATCCTGGCCACACCTCATCTTAAGACCAACCTGCCCAGTTCACTTGCTATGGGCGCAAGATCACTTGGTATTTAAACGAGTGCTGGACGCTATAAAAAAAATTTCCCTCTGTCCCCAAAAGGCAACAAATATAGCAAATATAGCAAATCCGTCTTATCTTCTTATAATATGGATTTAAAAAATTCTAACTAATATCAAACACACACACACACGAAAGCACAATACAATTCTCCTCCAAAACTCCTCCAAACTTCCCAAGCTCCAACACAGCTCAACCACCAACAAGGAAACAGATGTGTTGGGCTGAAAATTGTCACACATTCCCGGAAAATTGGGAATTTCCAACGGTGTGTCACAAGTAGGCCGGTCTACACCGCTCCTGTACACGCTATGTGCTTCACAGGAAACCCACAGCCCCACATATTGCGTCTGAAAACGCTCACCCACCTATTTCAAACATCACCAAACATGCAGATGAACAAAAGGGGTCAGTGCCAGGGTTAGCAGATAGGTCCTTTTGAGGCCAAAGTGGGAATTCATGGCCTCTGTCTTCGGTGCATGGCCTGGAAAATCATGACCTCTTGACTTCTTTTTGGCTTCTTTTTTTAATAATGGAGCAAAACACAGGGGTCTGGTTTACTAAGACCTTTAGTGGGTGCAAAATCTTTTTGCACATGCAAAACTCATAACACAACCAGTGGTTGGTGCGAAGCAAATACCATGACTGGTCATTAGTCATATTATTGGTTTTACGTGTGCTAAAATGTTTGCTAAAGGCCTTAGTAAATCAGGCGCAAAGTGCATTTCTCGCAATTGTTTTGTCTTTTGGTATGTAGCCTATAATAATGATATGTTTAAGTTTGATTAGAGAAGTTATGTTATAAGTCACAATTATAACAAAACATAGAAAAGGAAAAAGGTAAAAACACAGAGCCCTGCTGTAACCAACTTGCATGTAATCAACTTGCGCTTATTTCATGTGCGCAGTATCATGGCGTGTGTGCACACACACCATTCACTCACCCACTCATACAGGCAAATTCCGCATAGCTTAAGCTATTTGTGATTCAGACATTTGACTTATACGCTTTTTTAAGTGTCTCTCCAGTATATACGCGTCATTACGCGGGGTGGAAATTTGATGAAAATGTCTGCAAGATTCGCGTATTCAGAGTTTTCACTTAATAATTTTTTTCCACGCAACTTTGTTCGGAAAAGGTGCTCTCTGTCTTGTGCCGCGAATAGATGATTATGAAAAATACAGCATCTTTTGCAAAAATGGATATCAGAATGAGTGCATGTTCTTTTTCCTATGCCTAGCCTACTTACAATTATCAAAGAGCTGTCATAAACAAAAAAATGTGTAAAAGTAGGCTATTATTGACCGCCTGGTATATACGTAATACCAGACCAATATTAGATGGATTCATTGATAGTCAGTGTTTGGATCATAATCGCTTTGACAGAGAGACGATTTTGTCGCCTACTTGTGTGAGCACAGCTGCTCCAAAATTATTAGGAAGCGCAAAGTAACTCCCCGCAGTGTAGATCTACCAGTGCTCCAGGTTAAAATCTCTCTCCTTCCTGGCCACATCCTTCCAGCATGTGACAGATGCACTCAAAAAATAAATCTTCGGATAGTGGTTGCAAGTAATGGGCTATTATTAAGTATATGTGACTTCAACTGGTTAAGTTGAAGACGTCGGATATAGGCTATTATGTTACCGTACATTAATTTAGGCTAAATCGTAAAAAAAAAAATATTTATAAATCTTTTTTAAAAGTAAATCCAACGATTAATTTGTTTGCTTAGTAATATTGCGTGCAACCACTGTCCAGTGGTTTAAGTTTTTTTTGATTGTGTGATATATCCCAGTCATCAATAGATGATCATTTTATCAATGCGATGTATTAATCCGTTCACTGCATGCCTATAGCCTGTCACGCAAGAGCAACTACGATGCGCGAAGGTAGGGTTTTCCAAAAGGCAAATGCGGTTGTTAAAGGCACCGTCACTGACACGTTGAAAACACATAACCCCACAAACATTTTTTTAGCACATACCTGGCAACTGGGGGGCAGGTACAAGAAACAGGTAATTAGAACATCATGCCCTGTACCACCCACATTTTGAAATAAGCACCTGCGCAACACAAGTTAGAATACGGCGTAAATCAGCTTGCGTTAAATCCGCGCGAGAGAAGCACTTAAGCGCATGACTTAAGTCAGCCATCTTTGAATCCAGGCCTTTGAGTCTCCAATTAGCCTAAACCGCATGTCTTTGGACTGTGGGAGGAAAACTGAGTTCCTGGAGAAAACCCACACGGACACGGGGAGAGCATGCCAGCTCCACACAGAAACCCAGCACAAGTTTGCGGTACAGCAACCTTCAACACACTAGTCGTCTAATCATGCTTCTGTGAGGGCACATCTCTTTGTTCCAGAATCACAAATGCTTTTGTCCATCAACATACCCGATACCTTATGGCACCTACCGCAGATGTCCGGTCTGGGACAGCAGAGGCCTGTCCAATCTCGGCCTTTGTCCTTCTGCCATACAAGTTACATACAAACAAGGCCCGATGATCAGCCCTCACATGCTACACACTAAATCATTGATCAATACACACACGCTTAACTACTATTATAGGACAAAACTCTGAGCCCATCAACAGGATTTGTAGTTTTGCTATCCGTAAATAATGTGTGAATTGTGTTTTGTGGTGCACAAAATATGCATGAGTTGTGAATCACGTGTAAATAATATTGGCACTTAATTTGTTCCATTGCTAGAAGCACGGTTAGGAATATGCATGGCTCACACAAAATTTTGGCAAATTACCTCCCCTTCATATCGGGTTTCACAGGATGTGTGGTCAAATATCCTGGGAAAACACATTTTTTCGTGCAGTGTTTCTCATTTTGATAGCCTACGTGGTAACATCTTTTTTTAGCTCCATCCATCTGTTAAGGTATTGCTAATCTTTCTTATTTTGGTTCTGGTGACTCAATGATGGTGACTTTTCTGCTGTGTAGTAAAATGAGCCAGCCATCAATACTGATGGATTCAGGAGCTATTTGATATATTCTATATACACTGCCTTGAGAAAATATTCAAACCCTTGAACTTTTTCACATTTTGTCTTGTTACACCTTATGCTTTAATGTATTTACATAGTTTTCCCCTTTTACCAACATAATACATTGAACACATCTATGGTGCAAAAAATATTTCTATTCAACAACAGTCAATACTTTGTAGATAGGCCGTTAGCAGCAATTACAGCTTGGAGTATGTCTGTATGAGCTTTGCACATTTGAGTTTTAGGAATTTTTGCCCATTCATCCGCTGAAATTCACTCCAACTCTGCCAAGTCCCAGAAAATGGACCTTCTTGTTTTTCAGCTATTCCTTTGAAAATTTAGTTCTAAGTTTGATTTTGTAAGCAGTACAGTAACAGTGCTTTAGGTCCTTTTTACACATGGTTGTTTCATGCACATGAGCATCCCGATTATATCTGGATACTGGGATTATCTACATAAAATTCAGGTTTAACTGCGCCAAGACGCATTAGGAACAGATTCAAATCCAATTGCCTAAATCACAAGAAGTTGTATTGAACAAGCTCATCAGCCATTTTCCTGCCTGTGCAATGTCCCTAAACTTTAAGAAACTAAAAAATGGCATACAAACTTGCTATTTTGGAAGCGGCTACCATCTTTGCTGAGAGGTGGAACAAGACAGGGAGTGGGTTGTCAGGGTTTTGCATCGGATTTCAATCCAGATAACAGGAGACGCATCTTACTGCCAAGTGTAAATGCAATGTGGTTGCAAGTTGCATGAAACAACCAGGTGTAAACAGGGCTTCAGTAACTTCTTGACCAAACATCAAACTAAGACTAAATCATGCTTAGTGATGCTAAGCTTTTTTTACATAACAAGGAGTGATGACATTTTGTTTAACACCCAGCTAACAAGAAAAATACTATTAATCCTTTCTAATGTGATGAAAATTCCTGTGCAGGCCTACCATTAAAAAGTTGGAAGAATGTTGGTGTTGTCCAAATAAGTCTATACAACCCCTGCAAATGTGTGATGATACTCATCTGCACTTACGTAAGTCTTGGGGTGGACAAGAGCAGAGATTTAGTACTGGAGGTGAAACAAGTTGCTGTAACCGTGGCCAACGTGATTACGCAGAAGGGTCAATTGCACTGCTATCAGTGGTTTAGTAAGTACTGCACAGACAAGCAAGCCACTTTAACAAGTGTTTCTCCACTTGCTTCACGGCCCTTGCACACATGTAATCACAAAACTGATGGTTTCTATACTTTTATTTTTTTCTCAGTCCGTCAACACACACACACACACACACACACACACACACACACACACACACACACACAATTACTACTGGTCATGACTACCAGCTTGAAAGTTTTTAATATCATTATTGTAATAGTCATGCATTTTATTTGCATCAGATTGCATGAATCAAATTCTAAGTTGTCACTAATCACTAATCTCTAATCTATATAGAACAAGCACGTAGCATGCTCCAACCAAAAATTACTCCAGTAAAAGTAGAAAGTCCCCCATTCAAACACCAGTTGAGTAAAAGTACAAAAGTATCTGATTTAAAATGTAAGGACCAAAAGTAAACATAAACATAACCGGTTTAATAATTTACAACCTTTTAAGGTTTGCCCCATCACCCAGTAACGTTAGCGGCCAGCTAGCTAAAGTTACATGGGCGAATGGAAACACTTGCTAACAGTCATAAAAAAGACAATGCACAATAAATGCAAAGTATGCATTTTTCCTGCTTGGGGGAAGTCAAATTGGACAGCATATGATCCACAAAAATGGTCAATTGGCTTTTGAATAGGTTATAATCATGCATGCATTGCTTGGGAAAGCCCCGAAATTAGCAACTCGCCATGCGATTTATGCCAAGTTTTCAGCAGGCGGACGGCGCAGGTGCGAATCGCAGTCTAATCTGACCGCAAAATTGCAACCAGGTCCACCAAAATCGTACTGTGCTCCTGCGATCTGGACTGCCACACCCCACACAGCGGCTCTCCTCCCACTTCAGCGCACGGTGAGTCAAACGCGCTCAGGCGCGTGAAGATCCATGATGAAATTGCCAATTTGCCAGTGCCACGGTTCACCACACGCCATGCGCCAGCCAGAAAATAGAGCCGTTACTGTTTGTTGACTGCTATCTGACTCTTGCTCCACATATTGTACCTTTGTTTGTGCAATTCACAAGCTATGGTATTGCACAAATCTTTCAGATGTCCTTGAAATGGAACAACATACAGAACATAAGAATTGAAGATCCTGGTGCTAAAAGTACTGAAGTCACATTTTTAGACAATTCAAGTTGAGCATAGAAACATGTTGTATTTGTTTAGCTAAGTCCACCCTATAAATATTGTTAACAGAAAAGGTACCTAAGCAATGCATAAAAACAGCAAAGTTTTTAATGGCTGATTTTATGGATCAATGATATTTTCGGATTTGATTTTCTCAAAATAGACATTTTGTGACTTCAGTACTTTTAGCACCAGGGTCTTCAATTGCATTTCTGCTTTTTTGTCGAATACCTTTTGGGCCTGATTTACTGACATTTAGTGTTCTAACAAATGATTGGTCATGGTATCTGTTTTGCACCAATCATTGGTTGTGTTATTAGTTTTTGCGTGTGTTAAAATGTTTTGTACCCGCTAAATGTCTTAGTAAATCAGGCTCTTTGTGCCTTGTTATTGTTCTATAGGTCTGTACATACTATACTATATTCTTATTCAATATTCTTTAAAATGTATTTCATGTATTTCAATATATTTTATTCACAAACTGGCCATTAAACTAGAGTTCTGGGTTGAATAGAAATTTTCACACTGGACCCATTGGACTAGAATTTTAAAAAACCTAGTTTGTGTTAGTTCATCTTAACAAGCAAGTATCAGCAAAAGTTTGAAATTATTAATTATTATTTAATTTATTAAGGGCACGGGTCTTCCTGGTCATTCTTATTTGATTTACTAGTTTACTATTACTTGTGCATTAACAGTTCCTTTTCAGTACTGTATTATTATGCATTTGCCTTTATTTATTCTTTAAATATCTTCACAATATGACCACGTGATATGTGGGCATTCTACAATATGCAATATTGTGTAGGGCATATTGTGTAGGACATATTCAACTTATATTAAATTTTTTTATTGAAAACTATATACCTAGCACAATTTCTGAAGACTACATACATAGCACATTTATAAAATACTTTCAACATTAAATAAAAAAGAAGCATATACACATCTTATGACAATAAACATGGTCTGTGGAAAACTACCATATATTCCATGACACGGCTCATTATTTTATTGTTAAACGTTTTCAACTCATCTGCCAGCAGATGGCACTCCTGACCTTCCTATAAAATCACAGACTATGGAAGCTAACCCTGCACTTGGAGTCTCACAGTCCTGCGTCTTTTCAAAGGCACTAAAAACAGTACACGTTGATAAAACAGCAGAGCATTTTATTCATTTGAACAAAACAACTTGCATTGATCCATTCACCACAGGTGCATCATGGCCTGAACATGCTGTTACTGAAATAAAATAATTCATTCATTCATTCATTGAAAAAAATTAATTTTTCTTATAGCACTGAATCTGGTTCTCTTGTTTAATTTCATAGTTTAAACCTGAATATTTTATTTATTTTGATAAAAAAGGGTTAGGGTTAGGTTGCATTCAGTGAGATAGAAAACTTCGAAGTGAGAGCCTTCTGGTAACTAGATTTTATGGTCTATAATTCACCCCTCATGGGCCAACAGGCATGGCTCTGTCCCCCATAAAAAATCGATAATAGATTCATGCCGCTAATATCCACATAAAACCATGTATGCTATAATAATCCTGAATAATTACACATTTAGGGATATGATGAACATAGAAAATGGTTGAAAATGATGATAGAAAATCCTATTATGGGCTGAATGATTGGAGGAAGTCCAGAACTTGCAGGTGGACAGTATAATTAGCAGGGAATAAATGAGTAACATGTTTGCTTTGGAAAAAAAAGTGCCAGGAAAGCCCCTGCTCACACAGTGTTGTGTTGACATCACGTCCTACCCATTGTGTCCTTAAGGTGGGAAGTGTGTAGTTAGGTGAATTACCTGTGTAGCTAGTACATATGTAGCCTGGAGGTAAATCAGTGAGGCATTTCTTTGCCTCCTCTTCATGTCCTAACATGACACAGGATGGACAGCATGCCAAGTCAACTGCCAAGTCATTCTCAGAAGACTTAATGGCATTTTATTCTCTTGGGTTTTTTTTCTTTTTAGCTGTCACACAAAGGCCCTAAATAACAACAAATGAAATGCTTTCAGAGGACTGATGAGAATGTTCTAATAATAATTCATGTAATTAAGCTGTAATTAATGTGACGTGAGGGTAAAATGTACGATCCAAGGACCAAGGTAAATGAAAAAGGCGAAGTGTTATGGTTCCGAGAAGGGACTGGACTCAAATGCACGACTCACAGACAGGAATTGCAATAATTCAATAATTTATTACTTCGTCCAAACTCCAGAAGTATATGGAGAGAATAAAGACAGGGACTGGATCCTGGAATGGCGTTAGCAGGGGGTTGAACAGGAGTGGGAGTAGGCAAGGGGCTGGATGGTGGCGGCATCCTGGGCTGGTGTAGCAGAGGAGGACCGGTATGCGGGAGACAGGGGCTGCGTGGAGTGGGCTAGGAGAGCTGCAGGCTGGCGTACATGCAAAGCAGAACAAGGCATTAATGACAGCAAGGCAGAACAAAACAGGCAGTGTAATACGCTGGGCTAGGCAAGACTAGAGGCAGCAAAAGCAAGGCAAGACAGGGCTTGAATTCTAAACACAAAGCGAGACAAGACAAGAGTTACTTCAACAACAAGACTTAACGAACTGGCACAAGACAACGAACACCGGGAGAATATATAAGAGAGTTAATGAGCTAATGATTGCGTGCAGCGTGAGAATGTATGCGAGAGTGATTAACTGAGCAGAGAGCATGAGGAATGCAAGCGGGGAAAGGAATGAGATAGGTGGAGAAATTGCAAGGGAAATAAGTGACACAAAGAGGGAAACCCACGCCCAGCCTGCAGCACGAGGGAAACAAACAGGAAACATGAAAACATAACACGACACATGAGGGAAAAGGTAAAACAAGAAGCACAATGGGGACGGGAATGGAGAGCGTCACATTAAGTACTTTTACTTTGACATGAGAGCGAAACAACAAACAGGAATGAACACAAGAGACACTAGAGACTGAGCTAACAGGAGACAACTAGGCAGGTAAGCATCGTAAGCTATGGAGAGGAAACCGTGCCACAATGAAATTCAATCACAAATGGGACGAGGGGGGAAAACAATCGCCACAACGTATTGTTTTACAGTGAGCAGCACGAAGAAATAGTGCCAAAAAAAATAAATAAAGAAAATCTAAATTATCATTTCATTGATTTGCATCTTGTTCAACTGCCATCCAGAAAAACAATTAGAAGGGATTACATTACACATAATTGAATGATGAAATTGTGCCATACCACACTGAAATGCAAAGTGCCTCTATTTCATTTTTTTTTAAAGTCAATGCAGATATTGTGCCACTTGTAAATGTAATCATTGTCCAATCACAGCTCTCTAGCAAACGGGGGGCGTGGTTGAGGAAAACAGACACGGATAGTTGCTCAAGATCTGATCGAGCCAATCAGGACAGGCGTTGCCATCAGGGGGATGCCATACGCGCTAACCAGCGGAAGGCTTTGTACTCCGGCGGGCGGTGCAGTCACAGTGGGAGGCCTTATGGGATGGTGAGTGTAAGGGGAGACACTTGTATAGGGTTCAGCGGACGGTGGGGACTGCAAGTGCAAGGGCTGTGAGGGGTAGTAGGCGGGATGGGGTGGTGGTGGCTAGACTCCGTCTGGGCCATACGTGGCTCAATCACTCCCGGTTTAGGGTCGGAGGGCATGCAACGGGGGACTGCTCGGTGTGTCTTGTGGCAGAGACTGTGGAGTATGTGTTGTTTGTCTGCCCGAGTTATGCTGTGGAGAGGGGTCGGTGGAGGAGGGAATTGGTGGGAGGTGACTGTCCTGATTTTAATTTTCCTAGTGTGTTAGGGCAGGGTTGTGTGGTACTCGTTTTAAGTTACTGTTGGCTTTCCTTAAGGGTACGGGGTTGTATTCTAGAATTTGATGTCAATGGGTACGTTTACATGCACAGCAATATCCGATTACTGGAAACGATCAGCTTACGCCAGTATTTAACTTACTGCGTTCACATGGACATAAGAAATGTGATTACTCCAAAAGCCGCGTTTACATGATTCTCTCCATAATCAGCTCTGTCGAAAACGTAGCTACTAACTGCTTCCCGTTGTAAGGACAAAAATGATCCGCCCGTGAAAAATGTACGTTAGTAGGCTATTATTATTATTATAGCTAGCTAGTAATTATTATAGCTACTTATTTATAGGTAATTGCTAGTAGTGTTTGATTTATATTATTGTACTAGCTAGCTTTACCGATATCTACATCTGGCGAATTTCCCGAAAATTTCAGTTATTTAATGTGCTAGCCACAAACTAGCTAGTACAAACACAAGCACGTAACACTGAACAATATATTTTCACCGGTGAAATGCTAATTTAATAATACAATTCTGGAAGTGAGATGCTGAAGGAACCCCAGGCATGGAAAATGTTGACGGGTGGAATCATTTTGACGTTACACCGCCTCTTCTGCCTGACATGCGTAGTTTTGAAAAGCCGAAAGAAACCGGAGAAAGGTGTTTACATGCTCCAAAAAATCGAAAGTTTGGCCAAAAAACCAGGGGTGTTAATCGGGTTTCTAAAACACGGAGTATGACCTTACATTATCGGATAAAGGTGTTTACATGACCATTTCAGTAACCAGAGTATTGCCATAACCGGGTTCAGATCGGAGTATTAGTGTGCATGTAAACGTACTGAGTGTCTGTTCATTTCCCCGTGCTGTGGACTAGGACTGCAGTTTGTCAATGATCCAGTGGGTGGCGGTATGCGCCGCATAGGCGTCACCCGCCAAAATACTACGGAAGAAGAAGACTTTGTACATTAACTGGCATGGATAAGGCGGTAGTGGCTGGACTGTTGAGGACGGCGCTCAGCGGTCTCGAAGACGATGAAGAAGCCTCAACATCGACAGAATTTCGGCGGCCGAGCACTTCCAGGGCGAGAGAAGTGGCCAGTGCATCTGTCCATGCTAAACTGAGTCACGTTGTCATTCTCTCCACGTGTATCTAGATAGCTAGTTGGCGAGCTAACTGTTAGCTAGCATAGCAACAAACTCGGTAGCTTTTTTTATTTTATTTTAACACACGTTTTAACATGACTTTGTGCAAGACTCCAAACAGAGTAATTAGTTAAGCTTCCATCATTTTTTCAACACTACATGTGGTTAGTTAACAGCTAACGTTAGCTAGGTACCGAGCTATCTGGCTAAAAATTAGACCATATCCAGCAACCTGCAGAACACTAGCTACCTAGCTGTTAAGCAACAACATTTAATCCATTCATATTGGTATGATAGAGGCTTAACTAATTACTCTGTTTGGAGTCTTGCACAAGTTCTGTTAAAATATTTGGCTTACTGATCTGTGAGTAAAATAAAGAATTTGGCAAGCAGCATTAGGCTATTTGTGAAATGAGTGCATTAATGTTTTTATGATTCGTTTTAAATTAATTATGTTTTCATTTTATTTATTTATTTTCTTGAAGACGAGGTTGCCAGGACATTTTCCCCGTATCAATCAGGCACCAGGAAAAGGCCCCTGACTTCCCCAACAGTCAGCCAGAAGTGGAAATTGGGTAAATGTCACCCGTTTACACACAATTTTTGTTGTTTGAGAGGCCGGAAAGATAGCAAAGTTCCTTCGCCACTTGATAAAGGCAAGCTGACATCTGCCAGTTTGGGAATGAAGAGGATCCATTTTCCAGGCAAGTTTTATTTTTGTTAACTTATTACTATTATTATTTGCTTTAATTGCCCTCTTGTTGTTAGTTACATGGTGACATGGTGACTGAATGCATATATTCTGTTGTAGATAAAGCTGGTACTGCTCAAGAGTTTGTGGCACATTTACTCAAACACTTCCCAAAACTTGAAGAGGGAGGAGGCTTTGAGCTTTTAAGATCCAGGGGTATGACCCGCTCAAAAGACCTAGAAGTGATTCCATGTCCTGATGGTGGATACACCCCCTTATACCGGATCACGGAGGCAGGGATTGGTTCTGCAACCATTTACGTGCGGCCACTCCAAGCCAACTTAAGTATGGACACGGTATGTTTTTTTTTTTTCACCTGTGTCAGTCACTTGAATACTGAAGGAAGTGTGTATGCTAATGTGAGATTCAGTCTTTGTTATGTAAAAGATTAAATTCAGTTATTTTAGGAATGTCATGACACCCATAAGAAAACATAAGGTATGATCTCAGTACGGAGTGCTGTTTTTCCCCATAGACTACAAGTCATACATCACCTGGTGGTCCAACCGTACAGTGTCTTTACTGCAATCAGCTGATGAAGCAATCACCCATCCCTGCGCATGTTGATGTGTGTTCAAGGCAAGTAGTTGTTCAGGGACGTCAGGGAGTGCATTTCAACTGAGTGTGGGGTGTAGTTGTTCAAATGTTTTCATTGTACAATGTATTGTTCAACTGCTGTTGTCAGCTGCTTTTATCCTACTTAGTATGTAAAGCTTACATAGTGTGATGTCTGATGCATTGTACCACCCCAGGATAAATGCCTTCCCAATAGGGAGTCCCTAGTTCACTATATTGCAGTGAGTGTTCACTTCTCATTGGTAAGTCTTCAGCCCTAGTGAATGAAATTGGTATTAACACAGAGCTTGTAGGGTATTGTAGGGAGACAACAGGCAAGAGGAAATGGAGCACAAAGCGGAAGAGAGGATGATGGAGGACAGTTTACGGTTGTTGAAGGGAAAGATAATCCAGGGATATCAGATGAAGATCAAAGGGACAACACCCGAAATTTGGGTGAGAACAGCAGAAGACGGCACAGTCAGATACCAAGAGATAGGAATACCAATGAAGGTTTGATACATTTGGTATCTTTTTGACAACACTATGGTATGAGACCGTACATAATGTAATGTGCAGTTGTATGCAGCTCAATCAAAGTGTCTGTATTAATATTGTTCTTTGCACTGACCAGAGTGGAAAACGGAGCCGGACATAGAGAAAGCAGTGCATCTGTACAGACATCAGCTGCTTAGAGCTGCTGGGATGGAAGCGGAGCTAATGGTGAAGCTTAATATGGGCCAAAGTCCAGAGGTCAGAGAGAGGGCTATCCTTCAGTTTTACAAGGCTCCCAATGTGAACTGGGCCCGTGACCTAACCGTGATTCCAATAGGTAAAATTTTACCTCATGCTTCTCTCATTCTTTTAGTTTACACAAAGTATTGTTATTAATTACTGTTTTTTGTTTGATTTTTTTTGTTAAACAGGAGATGCTGCAGTGGGATATGGAGTCAAACGATTCTTCTTTACCGAGACCATGACAAAGCTGCAGTGTGGGTTTGAGCTCAGCCTAGGTATGCATTGTACAGCACCTATGCAATGCAGTCCACATTCCAAATTGGTAGTAATTTGATGTACTTGTAGTTACAGTATTTTATGTTACGATGTAAAAACAAAAGTCAATTTACAAGGTTTAATCAATTTGTCTTGCAAGTGAATCCTCATTTATCAGATTGAGGCACATTTGGCTACACATGTTAATTTATGTAGTCAGTCCATTATTACATAGGTTTTCTGTGTCTGTTTGACATTTTCAGATGGCCCTGGGAAAACAATTTTCTTTACTGGAGAGAGCGACCACCTGGTACCATCCACCTCTAAGCTTCTGGTTGACAGTGACCTTTATGTGGTTGTCGGAAGAATGATTGGACACTGCATCCTCCATGGTGGCCCAGGGTTGTGTGGTTTGAGCCGTTCACTATTGCATCCTCTAATCAGGCAAGATGGGGAAGAGTATCTATGCATTGAGGACTGTCCAGACATGGATGTCCGGGAGATAATCCAAGAGGTGAGTTGCACCAGTCTGACCATGTAAGCATTTGCATTTTGGATTGAGGTAAAAGTGTAACCCCTTCAATTTGTATATTTTGGTGTATTTTTTTTTTTTTTTTTTTTTTTTTTAAAAACCTGCAGCTTGATGGAGATTGTGACCTGAATGAGGACCAGAAAGTGAAAATCAATGATCTGTGCGTCAGCTGGGACTTGCCCCTTCTTACTTCTGAAAATAGAAGGTGGCTTGCTGAGAGAGTCCTTCTTCATGCTGTAAGTCTTATGAATCAAGTCAGTTTCCATAGTTGGATTTCATGATTCAGTATGTGTAAGAAACCAGTTGTCTTATTATTACCGCGTCAGAGACTGAGGGCCTGATTCATTCAAGATCGCGTTTCATATCGCGTTTGCCGTTCCGCTTGATTGCACACCTGCTTTGACGAAAATGCTGCGGTCGGACTGAGTTTCCACTTGATTTAACGTGCTCAGTCCGACCGCAGCATTTTCGTCAAAGCAGGTGTGCAATCAAGCGGAACGGCAAACGCGATATGAAACGCGATCTTGAAGGAATCAGGCCCTGAGTCTGCTCCTGTCTATCAATGTTTTATAATTTGGTGCGCTTGATGACTGTGATAACAAAGTGTGAAGTAAATAAGGATTGTGTAAATTTTTCGGGGCCAAGCACTTTTGAGTTGCAGCTCTATTTTCATGTAAATTCCTGTAATAGGTCCTTGGCTGCAGAGAACGGCAAATAAAACAAATCCGGAGAGGCCTGAAAGAAACTCAAGTGCTGCCGTTGCTGAGAGAGAGGCCTGAGGCACTGCATGTTGTGTTTCCTGAAGCATCCAGCATGTGTCTTGTTCCTGAGGTAGAAACACAAGCTGAAACCTCTAAATCCAAATGTTGTCAACATTCCTCATTGGGGGCCAAGCAGCGAAGCTGCGTAGTATAGGCCCCCCAATATGTTTCTACCCTTTGTTCTTATTACGCTGCTTCTTCTGGCTAGGCTGTCTGTGGCAGCCCATATAACTGTATGTTAAAAAGTGTTCAAATTTGGAACATTGATGGAAAAAAGGGTGCTGACCATTGAAACCTCCTTAGTGTACGTTTACTGCTATGGTTTGACAATATTGCACTTGAAAGTCACTGTGTGTTCCATTTTTCTCCTTTGACAACAGATGATCGTAGAGCGCATTGCTTGGCCGTCACTGTCCGATTCGGAGTCCGAAGAAGAGTTTGAACTTGGCCAAAAATGCAGCGTCACTGGATACTTGAGGGAGTACATTCAAGAAGGTATGCCTTTTCTCAACACTAGCTATGCATACAAGTGATTTTTCAGATGCTACACTGTAAAATAACATGATCTATTTATAAAAAACAACGTGTAGTTACTTGTGAGCAATTTTGTTGTCACGTTAAGGATGACTGAGGGTTCCTTTTGTGTCTTTCTCCTCACCCTTTCAGCTACATCCAATGAGCTATGCCATTTGCTTAAGTTCTGGGTTGGCTGGGCTGTTCTCCCCCAGTTCCTCTATGTGAAAGTCAAGAGTGTCAGATTGCCAATGGCCAAGACCTGCTTTGAAACTCTAGAGTTGCCTGGGGACTACACCTTCTTCAACAAGTTCAAAATTGATCTCCAAGCATCTTACTGTGGCTTTGGACTGGTTTAGTGTTTATCCTTGAATGTTGTATCTGCTGGTACTGCACATGTAGATTATATTCTGTTCCTTAATAGCATGTCATATCAAACAGGAGATTTAAACAGTTAATAGTACTGCATTGGGTTGAACTGAAATGTATTCATTGAGCACTGTAAGTTTGATTCATAGATGTTACATACTGTTATGTGTACTTCAATTCTATTGGGCATGGTTCTTGGCACATGACCATGTCAATGTGGCTTGTTCTGGCTGACCATACACGTTACTCTTTTTGACCTACAACAACATAGAAACTGCTGCTGCTTTGTTATAATGGCTTAATATGTCTGGCAAGCAAAATTAAAGGCTGTTTATATTGGGTGTTTTAACTGCTATTTTATCAGATGAATCATTCAATCATAATTTCTCTACCCAGTCCTTTTTGAAGGAAGGGACCGGCAGCTACGAATGACATGAAAAGCGGGTGTGCAGCCAAGCCAACGGACCTGTATGAGGGGTGGAAGTTACAAAAAATATTTGATAAATGGAGGTGTTTGTAATGTCTATGGTTCATAATGTAATGTTCCTTATACACGCACCGGCCAAAATATTAGGTACACCAATCTTCCATAAAACATAATAGTGCTGCCACATGTTTGTTAGGCAAAATTTCCACCCTCTGTTCTTAACATGATTATCTACGCTGTTTTTTGATTCTCAAGTCATGTGTAGATTTTAGATTATGACTTGCTTTTTTTGATGAGTATGTCAATTAATTATAATCGGCCATTAATCATATTAGTATCAAATAATTATAATTCATGAATTAAATGCTGATATTTTGTCAATACTAAGTGAGTACACTCCAGCTAGGATGAAACCAAAAAGCGTTTTGCCTGGAGTTGTGTACCTCTGCTCCATATGGATTTCCCTGAGCAGAGATACCAAGTGGAGTGAGCAACTAAACAAAAAAAGATGATAGTAATTGGGCCATAATCCACCACTTAGACATGATATTAGTCACAAACATGCCCAATTTCAATGATCTTTTTTTAGTTCAGTTTATCTCTCTTGCTCATTGTCTCACTGGACTCCATATGGAGCAGAGGTGCACAACTCCAGGCAAAACGCTTTTTGGTTTTACCCTAGCTGGAGAGTGTACTCACTTAGTATTGACAAAAAGTATTGACAAAATATCAGCATTCAATTCATGAATTATAATTATTTGATAATATGATTAATGGCCTATTATAATTAATTGACATACTCATTAAAAAAGCAAGTCATAATCTAAAATCTACACATGACTTGAGAATCACAAAACCGCGTAGATGATCAGGTTAAGAACAGAGGGTGGAAATTTTGCCTAACAAGCATGAGGCAGCTCTTTTATGTTTTATGGAAGACTGGTGTACCTAATATTTTGGCCGGTGAGTGTATTTTGTAATGTTTCTCATTTCTTATTGTAATTTAGCAGTTTAATTCCGTCCACTAGGTGGTGCGCTTTATGCACAGTGCGGGAGCATGGGGCACTCTGTGTTTAGAGTTTAGATTCGGAAAGTCAGGACTAGCAAGCCCAGACAACAGCTAAGCAGATAACCTAAGTGTAATACAGGCATGTTAGCAAACGTTTGCTTGTGAATGTTGAAGAGCCTAACCCAGCAAGCCAAATTACGTCATGATGACGTCTTTCAGTGACGTTCAGGACTAGGCCAGGTCACAGCCGATATGGGGATGATTTAGACGTCATTTCCAGGACGTCTTCACCAGGACGTAATCTAGACGACTTTTTAGTGACCTAAAACAGCCGGTTCTACGGCTGGTTAGGGTCATTAAAAAGTCGTCGAGATGACGTTTTCGGAACCAATGATTCTATAAGAGAAATCCTATAACATTACATTTTACTCATTTAGCAGACACTTTCATCCATAGCAACTTACATGTCATCCATTTATACAGCTGGATATTTTTACATTCTGACCTGGGAATTGAACTTGCAACCCTTTGGTTATTAGACCAGTGCCTTAACCACTACGCCACTGCCATTTATAAGAATTTTGTAAGTTTTTGGAACTTATGATCCTATAAGAAAAATCCTATAAGAATCATATGTTTTTAGACCCGGTGATCCTATAAGATTACTATAAAATCCTATAGGGCCTAAGAATGTTATATGTTTTTGGATCCAATAATCCCATAGGATTGCTATAGGAAAAATCCCATAATAATATAGGATTTTTGGAACCAATCCTATAGGATTACCATAGGATTCCTGATGAACTAATTCCTAGTTCCACAGGAATCCTATGGTAATCCTATAGGATTGGTTCCAAAAATCTTATAATATTATTATGGGATTTTTCCTATAGCAATCTTATGGGATTATTGGTTCCAAAAACGTATAACATTCTTATAGGATTTCTCTTATAGTAATCTTATAGGATCACCGGCTCAAAAAACGTATACGATTCTTATAGGATCAACAGTTCCAAAAATGTACAAGATTCTTATAACACTAGTAGCGCCACTAATTTTTAACACCTATAATAAGCGCCAGAGCCACGGCAATTGGCGTCTGTATCCTTTTGTTCTGCTCCTATTGTTCCACTTGATGGGCCATTAGTTCTCCATCCCTATAGCGCACAGAGGTCAATGCACAGCTTCCAGACAAAAAAAAAATTATTTGGCAGGTAGGTTATTTTATTCTGTTAGCAGTTTTAGTAGTTCGTTTTAGCAGTTCGAAATAGTCTACTTTCATATCTAGTTTCACTATACGGAAATGTCGCACTGCCCGTAGGGGTAGTCTGCGTCGGCCCGGAAAGAAAGCGTGCACTACGATGTTCACATATCTCTAAAGACACACTGAAGCACATGACAATGCAAGATTAAAGTTTGGTATCTACATCTGTATTCAGCCAGACAACACTTCATTTTAGCAACAAATAGAATAGTTTCAACAATGTAACAGAAACAGAAGCGGCGCTCCCACTTCTAAAAATAGGGTTTTGGTTTTGGACACGCATAAAAATTAATTCAGTTGCTTATTTGAAAAATTAAAATGAAATTATCTCTGCAGTTGCCTGCGTTGTTATGAAGAGGTGCTGTCGTTATAAAGAGGTGCTGTCAGTTATGCACTGTTGTGTGTATTATTTTTTTAGATAATGCAAACAAACGCATGTGCACTATGCAATGTTTCTCACGGAAGCGCCCGTTTCGCACGAACTGCTTCTCGTATACCTTCCTCTTCTCACGTGCGCATCAAATTTATTCTGTAGCCTACTACTTTTCGTTTGGTAATGTGTATTCTGATCTATCTAAACACAGCAGATGAAGTAGCAACAACTGTAACAGATTACTAACTAGGGCCCCCCTGAAAAAGAGATTTCGGTCTCAGTGGGGTCCCCCTGCATAAATAAAGGAAAATAAATAAATAAAGCGAGTGGAGGAAACACACGCTGCCCACATCTCCCTAAAGTTTTTTATTATTATTATTCGTTTTTATTCGTTTGTTATTTATTATTGAAATAAAACAAAACAATTTAATAATGTCAAGCACCTTTATTTAGATCAAAATAAACACAAATGAAGAAACACATTTAATCAATGAAAAATTTAAATAAATGAGGCTACAAATGCATAACGTTAGGTGACCGCAGGAGATACACACAAGCACGACAATGAAAGTTTGTAATGAAAATATGACCGCCAATTATTCATCCAGATTGTAAATGAAAGTAATTATAGAGTGTTAATAAGTGTGATAATATTATGTGTGAAAACAGTTTACATGTGCGAATGCGGCCGTTCAACCCCTAGCCTAAACATACAAAAAATATTAATGATTCATTGTTTATCTCATTCTTGTTATAATGCAATGTGGTGACTAAAAACATGTGTAGTGTTAAGAAAGTATCTTTATGACTTTCTTTCTTCATTTATGAAATCATTCTTGTTTTGCAATTGTTATTTGTACATCCTGAAACGAAATCTAACGATATTCGTTGAATACACTTGATTACATCAGAGTATACCTCAGTGTTCTTTATTTATTTGACATCGTTGATACGATCTATCTCCGATTGATGTAATTCCCGTGAATACAGTGTTTCTCTCTTGTAAGTGGGTTTAAATTTGTTATAATATGTTCCATAGAGATATGTTTAATCTAATCATGTTCATTCGGTAACGTGTTGTCTCGTGCACCCTTTCAAACTGGGAGGCGGGTGGCAGGGCGTGACTGCGAAACGATTTTGCAAGAGTTGGTTCAATTTCGCAGTAACTTATCGCCGCACTCATATCGCAACTCGATTGAATCCGGGCCTAGGGCTTCAGGATTTTCAATGTCACAGGGCACCTGAAGATGTGGCCTAGGGTGTTATCTCTGTAGCTGTACTTGTATGTAATAACGCCTACAACTTCCCTTAAAGGAACAGTTCACTTACAAAACTCACTTTATGGCATTGTTCACTCACCCCCCCCTAATATATCATATAATATTCATGGAGTTAGAAACATGTTTGTCTTCACCGATTCAATGTTGGACCCTTTTACGGTCAGGGCCCTGACCCAACCGTAACATAAATGGACAGACACAAAAGTGGTTGCAAAAAGTAAACAAATTTTATTAAATAAATAACAATACCCAAACGTAGGAATGGATGCGTGCCTGCATGGGATGTGTATGATGGGTGTATGGATGCGTGTAAAGAGGATATAAGATTTTGACCGACAACACAATGAAAAAGAGAGACGCCAGTGAAGAAACCCTGGTATCCGGTCTCAACCTCCTTTTAAAGAAAACCCGGCGATTGCCGTGGGAGCCAATTAAGCCCCGGG
The DNA here is from genome assembly GCA_029718625.1 of Synaphobranchus kaupii. Lineage (NCBI taxonomy): Eukaryota > Metazoa > Chordata > Actinopteri > Anguilliformes > Synaphobranchidae > Synaphobranchus > Synaphobranchus kaupii. The sequence goes on along the minus strand of CM056385.1, from coordinate 38,967,420 downwards.
AGGCGGACCTAAAAAGGGAAAGGAGAAAACAGGCCCCAATAGGCTATATTGGCTACATTAGGCCTATTGGGGTCCAACATTGAATCGGTGAAGACAAACATGTTTCTAACTCTGAATATTATATGGATTTAAAAACTTCAATTGGAGTTTGACTGACATGGGGAGAGAGTAAACAATGCCTAAAGTGAATTTTATAAGTGAACTGTTCCTTTAATCCCTTTCCCGGTAGTAGTAGGAATAACTCGGAATAATAAGGAATAAATGTTCTGTTGAAACTAAAACCAGATTAGGCAAAGTCTAATTCTCACCGGTGAGACAAGTCATCTGTCAAAATCTATCAATCTATCAAAATATCACACAACAGTGTTGAATGAGTACCTTAGAATACCTTAAACATGGGGACTGTAAACCCTAAATAAATAAAAAATTAAACAAAAAAACCCTCAGCAAAGAGCACATCAATCAGTGCCGAGCACTGCAATTGACAATGACAATAACTACTTATTAACAACTTAACAGGCAGTCAGATAAGGTGTCTACGCATGGGGTCACAAGTGTAGTAAACGGTCCACAATGTTATTGTTGTCCGTTCTTCTCTCTTGCCCAGTGTTCACAATAGAGTCTCAAGTGGCAGGGAAACAAGTGTCTACTCACAGTCTGCGCTGAAGTTAGCGCGGATGCAGGGGGGAGAAAGGGAGAGAGAGAGAGAAACCACACACTTCAAAGGCACCGCCGTGTGCGCTGTCAGATGCAGGGAGAGGGCGAACCGTGCACATCAAAGGCACCGCCGTGCGTGCTGTCACTGTCCTGGTCCCAGCCGTGTAGGCTACTTGTTGAATAAAATAAAATAAACCTGCAACCGAAAACACGAGCACAAACTGACGAAATTAAATAAATTTAATTTCCTGTACATCGGAATCAAAAAATGGCATTTTTATTTTTTTGACCATTTTGGCCCTTTTTGGACATAAGACTAGTCTTATGTTTTTTCATTTTCCCCAAAACACATTTTTCATCATAAATGTCTTAAAACTCATTATTTTTCACTTATTTCACTGCAGTTATGAAGTAAATATAATTTCCTATACATCGGAATAAAAAAATGGCATTTTAATTTTGTTGACCATTTTGGTCCTTTTGGGACATAAGACTATTGTCTTATGTTTTTAAATTTCCCCCAAAACACATTTTTCATCATACATGTCTTAAAACTCATTATTTATCACTTATTTCAGTGCAGTTATTAAGTAAATATAATTTTCTATACATCGGAATCAAAAAATGGCATTTCAATTTTGTTGACCATTTTGGCCCTTTTTGGACATAAGACTATTCTTATGTTTTTAAATTTTCCCCAAAACACATTTTTCATCATACATGTCTTAAAACTCATTACTTTGCACTTATTTCACTGCAGTTATTAAGTACATATAATTTGCTATACATCGGAATCAAAAAATTGCATTTTTATTTTTTTGACCAGTTTGGCCCTTTTTGGACGTAAGACTATAGTCCGCAGCCATACCACCATGCAATCTGCTGCTGCTGAATGGTTGAAACTAAGCATTTGGGAGGTTGTTTAGTACTTGGATGGGAGACCTGTGGGGAAAACAAAATTGCCTTTGGAAGTGTTGTTTGTGGGCCAGTAGGAGGCAGTCTTCAGTCTAATCAAATAAACCCCACAGCAATGATACAGACAAAACACATTTTTCATCATAAATGTCTTAAAACTCATTATTTTTCACTTATTTCACTGCAGTTATTAAATAAATATAATTTTCTATACATCGTAATCAAAAAATGGCATTTTTATTTTTTTGACCATTAGTAGATACCAATGTAAACATGCCGGAGTTAGCAAAACTGCTAATTTACATCCGTAGTCCCTTGACAGGTAACATATAAAAATATATAAAAAATACAAACAATACAATTCATACAATAAGACAACTACAGTAATACAAACTGGACGAAATAAAGTTTATGTATATAAATGTATATAGTGCATTGTAGAGTGCATTGTAAAATTCAACACGAGATGGTTGCGCACAAGCATCATACATCACAAGTTAAAATAACAAATAAAAAACTAAGTATCAGATACAATGAGTTAGAGGAAACCAAATGTGTTGATCCTCTCCTGCCGCCTGGATATATGTATATATCCGATGCAGCAGATCTGTCTAGCTATGACTGCATTTTTGGTTAGTTTTAAGCCATTGTTTTAGATGAGTTTTGAAAGTAGTGTATGTTGGGCATTCCCGTATTGCGGGTGGTATGCAGTTCCAGATGTTACTGCCCTTAACTGACAGCACAGATTGACCGAATGTGGTGCGTCTGTAAGGCACCTCACAATCCCCTCTGGTAGTGGCCCTGGTGGACATGCCATTGTTATTTTTCAGTTTTATGTATTCACTTAATGGGGGTGGTGCAAGTCCATACAGAATTTTATATACGGAACAAGCATATTTAAAATTTCGAAAATTGTCGAAGCTCAGGAGGTTGTATTTTTCGAGAATACGGCAATGGTGATAAGAGAATGGTTTTCTGTCAAAGACTTTTAGGGCTTTTTTATATAATGATTCTATCGGTTTGAGCAAAGTTACACTAGCGAATGACCAATTTGTGAAACAATACTCAATATGGGATAAAATCATAGCATGCAAAAACATTCTAGCTGCAACTACTGTCAGCGATGGCCTGATTTGTTTAAAGTTATACAGATTAAATTTAATTGTATTAGAAATCTTTTTGATGTGATTTTTGAAAGTGAGAGATGAGTCAAAAATGACACCAAGGTACTTAAATGTCTTAACATAAGTCTTATGTTTTTAAATTTCCCCAAAACACATTTTTCATCATAAATGTCTTAAAACTCATTATTTTGCACTTATTTCACTGCAGCTATTAAGTAGATATAATTTCCTATAGATCGGAATCAAAAAATGGCATTTTTTTGTTTTTGACCATTTTGGCCCTTGATGGACATAAGACTATAGTCAGCAGCCATACCACCATGCAATCTGCTGTTGCTGAATGGTTGAAACTAAGCAGTTGGAAGCTTGTTTAGTACTTGGATGGGAGACCTGTGGGGAAAACAAAATTGCTGCTGGAAGTGTTGTTTGTGGGCCAGTAGGAGGCAGTCTTCATTCTAGTCAAATAAACCCCACAGCAATGATATGGACAAAACACATTTTTCATCATAAATGTCTTAAAACTCATTATTTTTCACATATTTCACTGCAGTTATTAAGTAAATATAATTTTCTATACATGGGAATCAAAAAATTGCATTTCAATTTTGTTGACCATTTTGGCCCTTTTTGGATGTAAGACTATAGTCTAAAGCTGATGATACACGGGCAATATTTTCAGGCAATATTGCCAGGCAATGATTGCTGGAAATTTTCCTATTGACAAATCAATATCTGAACAAGTTTGATCGAGGCAAGCAATATTTTGCTACCATCCAATCACAGATGAGATTTTGGGTCACATGACACCTGAGTCTTCCAAAAATAAATTTCAACTATGGCTGCCAAGTGGTGCGAGGAAACCGAAGGGATGCTGATCTCTTATAACTTTATTTATTTATTACTCAGGTAAGTTATATTGATGTATTAGTGTAATATTGAAATAAAGACCAACTTTTCATAAGTTATGGTATTCTTGACTTTTGATTGTAAATAATTTGTATTATTACTCACTCACCGCCGTACTGACGAACCGAGTGACTTTTAACTAGCTAGCTAGCTAGCTAACTTTACTCAGCAGACGTAATCAGACCACCTGCTTTACTGGTGAATACATCCATGAATGCTTCCGTAACATTTAGATACGGTCGATTAAATTACATTGGCGGAAAGCTGTGGTTCTTGCCGTTCCGCGCACATATATACCTTTGTGGTGAGATGACGGTAAAGGTTTGAAACAGAGGTTAAAAACAGGATCTGCAAAAAATCTTTTTTCAGTTATTGCCCCATTGCCCATTGCTACAGTGGCCCATACCCATTGCCCATTGCTGGCAATATTGTACAATATGAAAATATTGCCCGTGTATCATCAGCTTTATGTTTTAAAATTTTCCCCAAAACACATTTTTCATCATAAATGTCTTAAAGGGAGAAAGTTGCGCACCTCTACTGGGGAACGGGGATGAGTGCAGACACCAACCATACAGCAGGGAGAGTGTATTCTTAATACCTGCACCTTGCAGACAGATATGCAGGGCGGCAGTGTAGTATAATGGTTAAGGAACTGGCCTTGTAACCGAAAGGTTGCAGGTTCGATTCCCCGGTTGGACACTGCCGTTGTACCCTTGAGCAAGGTACTTAACCTTCCCCGTTTGGGGGAATTATTAAATTATTTTTTTCTGAAATCTGGCAGCCCTGAAAATGTATCCTTCAAAGTCCCCCATTAAATGAAACAAAGGTTTTCACAAAGTAGCTTACATGTTATGCTGTTGGTTTATAATTTGTCTCCTTGTCTACTTTGTGTTCATTATGTTCATATGGTTAGCTAACATGCATACACGTTCTCATTAAATATTTCAGATTACCCACAGTGCAGTTTGTGTGTTATAAAATGAAGAGGCAAAAATGCAGACGAGTTTTATCAGCAGCCATACCACCATGCAATCTGCTCCTGCTGAATGGCTGAAGCTAAGCAGGTGTGGGCTTGGTTAGTATTTGGATGGGAGACCAGAGATGTTGAGGGCAATCATTTCTTTGGTCAAATCTTCCCTTTGGTCAAATATGCCCCAATAGAGTGATCACCCTCAAACACATCAAGGCCACTGTGGCATAACGGTAGAGTCTTGGGCTCTGGAAGGCGAGCTTGAGGGTTCAAACCTCATTCTTTATCTTTATTCCTCATATTTTTATGATCTCAGCTTCTTCCCTCCACTCCAGAGCTCACAGAACAGCTAAGGATACTTGGCACAATGGTATTGTCCTTGTCTGTGGACACAGCACTTCAGGGTTCAAACCTCGCTCTTCGCCTACATTTCTGTGGTCTCATTTTCTGTCCATGATTGTGGCGAGAATTCAATTAAATTCAATAAACTTTAATTGTCCCCGTAGGGAAATTGAAATGGCAGCAAAAGCACATAGGTACATAAAGGTATAAAAAAACAACAGAAGGGACAGGCTTTCTGAATGTTCTTTCTCCTCTCTTTTTGCATCTTCATGAATTCACTGCAGGAAAACCCAACAAAGAAGTGTAAGTTACAGTGGCTCAAAGGAATGGTTCCGGTTTAGCAACGCCAAGGTCTGGGGTTCAATCCCCATTCAGGTTTGCACAACTTTTGTCCATTGTACCATTGTACCATTGTACCATTGTGCCATTTAAGTTTGTAGAAAAACAAACCACAAATGCAAAGGACTCCGTGGCGTAGGAGGTTGGACCGCACTTCACGTGGGTCGATGTTGCCGGTTCGATTCCCCGAGTGCCACACCTGAGCAATGTTGGTGGTCCCCAAGGGTGGGGGAGTGGTATGGATGCGGTGGTCCCCAAGGGTGGGGGAGTGGTATGGATGCGGTGGTCCCCAAGGGTGGGGGAGTTGTATGAATGGGGTGTGAATGAAGGGGAAGTGGCGGTTGTGGCCCCCCCTGAAAGTTGGAAGCAAAACACAGGGGGTTATGCAACTTTTTTGGAACACAAACTTTTTGGCTGTAAGGCGAAAAAGTTGAGAATTCGGCCAGGCCCCACCCCCCATTAGTGCATTACTACAGACAGTATCACATACAACTATAATCAAATTAGTTTGTTTTAGTTAAAACAAATTGATTTGATTGCATAGAAGTATGTAAGACTGTAAGTAGTAATACACTAATCTACACCAAATGTGGTGCATAAAAACAAAAAGAAAGCAAAACTCATACTTACACAGCTCCTCCGTCTGGGGACTTCCTGCTTCTCCTCCGCATGGTCAGCTCATCTGTTAGACGCCCACAGTGCTTCCCTGATGCATATGCCTTGGTGCTGGGTAGCGTACCTATGGATTGGATTTCAGGACATGGTACTGGTACACACACCGGGCTGAATGACAAATGTCTTGGGACTTAGGTCGAGCATATGAGCAACACAGAGCTCTTAGGACGGCACAGATTTCAGAGGTTTTGGGTCACGGATCCACCCAGGGCAGATTCCAGACGGTCTTAAGGCTTGTTGCAGCTGCTGGTCGCACTCTGAGGCCTTAAGACTTGTATCTGCCGTAAATTCTCGAGACCTGTACCGGGCCTAGTTCTTGACATGGATTCTGATACTACAATTCACAAGTGTTGAGATATGAACCAGGCCAAAGTCGTGACAACGAGGCCCTGGGACCTGAGTATGAGACATAAAGTATACATACCACTGCACCTGGGACACCGGCACACTTCAGAACGTACGCACTGGGTTTGCACACAGATAAACCGGGGCCACAATTGCTTGCGGGGCTGCAGAAAAGCTGGAGTGAAAAAGAGAGGTTGAAACATGTTTAAAATCACCAATATCTGTTAGCATAAATTATGCGGGAAAACACATGAGAAGCTGTGACTTGGATTATTATTTCTTCATATATTTATAAATATGCACAGTGAAAATGGTGATGGTTAAATCCCCCCATGAAGTTTAATTAGAGTTTGAAGTTGGCCATCTCATGTCCTTGTATATAACAGTACTACCACATTTTGACCACAAGATGGTGCTATTTCAACTATCTGTTAAAATGGCACCATCTTGTGGTCAAAATGTGGTAGTGCTGTTATATACAAGGATATGAGATGGCCAACTTCAAACTCTAATTAAACTTCATGGGGGGTTTTAACGTCACCATTTTCACTGTGCATATTTATGAAAGGATGTGCAAACTTTCTATAGCCAGTATGTACTTACATAGGACCACATGTACTTATAAATCTCAAATATTTTGACATCTGGAATAACACCTGATATGACAGAAAAATACAAAAATAAAACAGCCAAGGCAGAAAGCTAGCTATTGCTGCTGTTAACTAAAGCGGATCATCGTAAACTTGATTACTAACCTAGTTATATAAATCTGAGGGACAGTCATGAAAAGCAAACATATCTATCATCATATTTAGTGAGCTAGACTGATAGTGGCTTATGAGAAAGAATGAATAAAGCATCTTGCTCCAGACAAGAAGTCCATGCAGTCGAGTCAAGGTAAATGTATTCATAGGTGTGGAAAAAACTCAACATCCATACCATTGTTACTGTAATTGTAAATTATGAGTGTTTAAATTGGAAGTTACGCAGTGTTGCATTTTACTAGTGAACTTACTCAAAATAATCCGATTTTTTTTTTTCTAGGTTTAAATAATTTGACAGATAACTAGCAACACGATACATGTATAATGGAGTATAATGTTACTTTGTAAATGGTAACCATATAAAAAGACTTTCGGTATATTTAGCAACGTGACAAGCCATACAACATTAGCTAACACATTAGCGGGGCGGGGGCGCGTCAAGTTGCATGCCTGCTTAAACGATCTTGCCAACATTAGCTGGCTTGTTCATTCAATGGTCCCTGTCTAGCTAGTGTTCTCTACAAAGCCAGCTAACTAGTTCAATTTACCGATGCAAGCTTTGTTAAATATGTGGATATATAATTAGGTATCACACGCGAAGCATACGAAGTGCTATTTTCAAAAGTTGGAGTTAGCTGGTAGACATTACATAGTTAACTTTGTCTTGCTACAAAATAAGTAATTACCTTTCTGTAGCACTGTACGGTGGAAGAATGTTTACGAGTCGCAGATGTACACCACATGGCCTTTCGACAATGGTATATTCGGGAAATGAAGTCAAAGGTCTCGTCGGCTTCAGTAATCGCGTCTTGTTATTGACAACATAGCTATCCCATAAGCGCTTTCAAAAAACATAAACATTGCGTCACGGTTGATCAAACCATATTAACTGGAGTTTCATTTTGGCTGTGTCCGAATACGACCCCTACACACTTTTGGGTACGCGTATTTGAGTCCACTTCGTCAAAAAGCTTTTGAGTGTGCGATTTTTCTCACAAATGGGGGCACTTAAATTACCAAAACGAACCCCTTATTTCCGGGGTGTTGTTGAGGGAGTTCAGGAGCACACTCACCTGCAGAATTGTGCACTCATCCAACAATTTCAGCAAGTAACCCGGAAGTAAAAACGTAATATACATAGAGCGTTTATTCGCATAACCATGGCAGAGATTCTGACTATGGTACAAGAGTGAGTCATATCCACAGAACTATATACTATATATCAGTTAATATTCCTGATATTTAAGCAGTTGATTCCTATTCGATCGTATGTTGCTATCAGCTAATTTAGCAGCTTAGCAAGCAGTTCTGTAGGCTATCGTGCTGTGTGTGTTAACGTTAATAAACTTTTAGCGCAAAACTGTGTTGTCCATATGACTTTGAATGTATGGTTTGAATGTTTGAAGGCAAAGATTGCAGTGAACAATGTTGGAAATTGAAATTGTGATTACTTTTGAATAGGAGAGTGGGCTGTCCATTCTCCTTATTAATTTTTTATTCATGTTTATTCAGTCAGGGGGAAGCATAGAAGGTGACAGATAGAGATGTTACAGTGCAGAAAGTGTATTGGTGAACACCTCCCAGATAGCAAGCGAACGTTGAATCGACGTAGATTCAATGTGGAATTCCGACGTTGATTCAACATCAATTTGCTCATCGAGATCACGTTGTCAGAATACCGACAAATATTGAATAATCAAGGTTAAATATTTACATGATATTTAAAAGTTTTAATGTTTGTTGCCATCACTGACTCACTCCATTAGCTTTCAACGTGATTTCGATGAGCAAATTGATGTTGAATCCACGTCGGAATTCCGCATTTAATCTACGTCGATTCAACGTTCGCTTGCTATCTGGGTAATTAAAGGGAGAAAGTTGCGCACCTCTACTGGGGAACGGGGATGAGTGCAGACACCAAGCATACAGCATGGAGAGTGTATTCTTAATACCTGCACCTTGCAGATGGACATGCAGGACGGCAGTGTAGTATAACGGTTAAGGAACTGGCCTTGTAGCCGAAAGGTTGCAGGTTCGATTCCCAGGTTGGACACTGCCGTTGTACCCTTGAGCAAGGTACTTAACCTGAATCGCTTCAGTATATATCCAGCTGTCTGAATGGATAATATGTAAAAAATAAAAAAAAATAAAAAATGTAAGTCACTCTGGATAAGAGCATCTGCTAAATGCCTATAATGTAATTAAGGGAGGTTGTAAATTAATGATGAATGGTCTCCTCCGCATTCATTAAAGAGTGATTTTGAATTAAAAAAATATTATGTTCAAACTTTATTTGCATAGCCACCAGAGCGTGTGAGCGGAGTTGAGCGAAATACTAGTTTTGAGTCAAATTATTTCAATAATCTGGACAGCTCATGCTATTTCTTCACCACAACAGGAAAAGATGATAGCCGATAGCCTAAACGAATGCGATTGTTACCAATATTCAACAAAGGGATTAGTATCCACAAATTATGGAAAGTTTCTATTTTAGATTTATATAACAAGGAATACAACAAAAATACTCAAATGTGTGTGTAATGCACATGTTGCCTAAAGAAAAAACTGTGTTATAGCCTAATTATAGGGACAATTACTGAAGGGAAACAGAAAAATAGTAGGCTAACTAGGTTATCACCCTTATGCATTTAGGACATGGGAAAGGAAGGAATCATGGCGACAGTGAACTTTGTCCAATAATAGCCTGCTTTAATGAATAAAATCACAACAGGTTAAAGTGGGGATTTAAACATTTATAGCCACAATGTAACATAATAGCCACAATGTAAAATATAATTCACATCGCCATTAATCAGAAAGGATCTTAACCAGTTTACATCGAAATCAATGGCTTGCAGAACACCAAATTCTAAATTCCCAACCTCGCTTTTTCCATCTGCTACCTAATCGTCCCCCAGTTTAATTGGCAACAAATTGTTCTCTCCCTCTCCGTCTGTTGAGCATACTGGTGCAAAATGGCTGCCGTTGCATCATCCAGGTGAGTGCTGTACATTGGTGGTGGTTGAGGCGAGTCCCCCCTCATCATTGTAAAGTGCTTTGAGTGTGAGAAAGACGCTATATAAATGGCAGGCATTATTATTATTAATTATTCATGTCCACCAGAGGGAGCCAAATTGTCCATGTCCACCAGAGGGAGCTATTCTGACTAATTGACTGAGTACCCATAATGCATTTAATCTACTATCGCACATCTGTGAATGTGTGCATATTTCGATTGACACCGTTTACTCTCAATGCTTTTTATGTGCTAACACAATGTTTTGTGTATATAAATATATGTGTCAACATGCCATGCAAATGCTTTGTAAGTATGTCTGTTTAGAAACAGATAAGTAACTAAATAAGTAACTAAATAGTCAAAAAGAAGTTCAAACGAATCAGCAAACAGGTTTATTTCTGGGTACCTAATGTATGTGTTTTCCAATTAATCCATTCTGATTACCCCCAATGCATTTCATGTATTATTGCAAACCATGAATGTAAGAGTATGGTATTTGATGTACGTAGTAACAAGGCAAATTGCACTGCTCCCGGTTTGCTCCTTTTTTGGGGACACATTAAATGCATAATCAAAATGAGATACATATATTTTTGTGGAATTCTTTATTTAAGAAAACAAGGATATTCCCTGTTTTGCACATTTACTTAAAATTATTTATTTTATTCGAAAATGGCAATCTTTTTAAGCAACTCTAAAATATGCTATTTCTAGAGTAAGTCATTTGGTTTAAATAAATAAGCAAAGTAGGGAATATCCTTATTTATAAAATGAAATTCCCCAAAAATATGCCTGTCTACTTTTGGTTACACATTGTCCCCTAAAAAGGAGCCAACCAGGTACACCGTGGGCTTGGCCTTCTTTCTACATCCATAAAATACATACTGTCAGAATCTGTGAATTCTTTTCAGGGTTGCCAAATGCTTAAATCTGGGTAGTTTTGGATGGCAGACCTGGCCTACCCGAAACAAAAACCCAGGGACGCCAGATCGAAAAATCCCCCATTTGAGGGCAAAAAAATCCCAAAGATCCCTTGTTTGGGGGAACTTTTAAAGAAAACTTTTCTAAAATCTGGCAACCCTGAAAATGAATGCTTCAATTCATTCTCATTAAAAAGTTCAGATTACCCACAGTGCAGTTTGTGTATTATAAAATGCAGACGAGTTTTATCAGCAGCCATACCACCATGCAATCTGCTCCTGCTGAATGGCTGAAGCTAAGCAGGTGTGGGCTTGGTTAGTATTTGGATGGGAGACCAGAGATGTTGAGGGCAATCATTTCTTTGGTCAAATCTTCCCTTTGGTCAAATATGCCCCAATAGAGTGATCACCCTCAAACACATCAAGGCCACTGTGGCATAACGGTAGAGTCTTGGGCTCTGGAAGGCGAGCTTGAGGGTTCAAACCTCATTCTTTATCTTTATTCCTCATATTTTTATGATCTCAGCTTCTTCCCTCCACTCCAGAGCTCACAGAACAGCTAAGGATACTTGGCACAATGGTATTGTCCTTGTCTGTGGACACAGCACTTCAGGGTTCAAACCTCGCTCTTCGCCTACATTTCTGTGGTCTCATTTTCTGTCCATGATTGTGGCGAGAATTCAATTAAATTCAATAAACTTTAATTGTCCCCGTAGGGAAATTGAAATGGCAGCAAAAGCACATAGGTACATAAAGGTATAAAAAAACAACAGAAGGGACAGGCTTTCTGAATGTTCTTTCTCCTCTCTTTTTGCATCTTCATGAATTCACTGCAGGAAAACCCAACAAAGAAGTGTAAGTTACAGTGGCTCAAAGGAATGGTTCCGGTTTAGCAACGCCAAGGTCTGGGGTTCAATCCCCATTCAGGTTTGCACAACTTTTGTCCATTGTACCATTGTACCATTGTGCCATTTAAGTTTGTAGAAAAACAAACCACAAATGCAAAGGACTCCGTGGCGTAGGAGGTTGGACCGCACTTCACGTGGGTCGATGTTGCCGGTTCGATTCCCCGAGTGCCACACCTGAGCAATGTTGGTGGTCCCCAAGGGTGGGGGAGTGGTATGGATGCGGTGGTCCCCAAGGGTGGGGGAGTGGTATGGATGCGGTGGTCCCCAAGGGTGGGGGAGTTGTATGAATGGGGTGTGAATGAAGGGGAAGTGGCGGTTGTGGCCCCCCCCCTGAAAGTTGGAAGCAAAACACAGGGGGTTATGCAACTTTTTTGGAACACAAACTTTTTGGCTGTAAGGCGAAAAAGTTGAGAATTCGGCCAGGCCCCACCCCCCATTAGTGCATTACTACAGACAGTATCACATACAACTATAATCAAATTAGTTTGTTTTAGTTAAAACAAATTGATTTGATTGCATAGAAGTATGTAAGACTGTAAGTAGTAATACACTAATCTACACCAAATGTGGTGCATAAAAACAAAAAGAAAGCAAAACTCATACTTACACAGCTCCTCCGTCTGGGGACTTCCTGCTTCTCCTCCGCATGGTCAGCTCATCTGTTAGACGCCCACAGTGCTTCCCTGATGCATATGCCTTGGTGCTGGGTAGCGTACCTATGGATTGGATTTCAGGACATGGTACTGGTACACACACCGGGCTGAATGACAAATGTCTTGGGACTTAGGTCGAGCATATGAGCAACACAGAGCTCTTAGGACGGCACAGATTTCAGAGGTTTTGGGTCACGGATCCACCCAGGGCAGATTCCAGACGGTCTTAAGGCTTGTTGCAGCTGCTGGTCGCACTCTGAGGCCTTAAGACTTGTATCTGCCGTAAATTCTCGAGACCTGTACCGGGCCTAGTTCTTGACATGGATTCTGATACTACAATTCACAAGTGTTGAGATATGAACCAGGCCAAAGTCGTGACAACGAGGCCCTGGGACCTGAGTATGAGACATAAAGTATACATACCACTGCACCTGGGACACCGGCACACTTCAGAACGTACGCACTGGGTTTGCACACAGATAAACCGGGGCCACAATTGCTTGCGGGGCTGCAGAAAAGCTGGAGTGAAAAAGAGAGGTTGAAACATGTTTAAAATCACCAATATCTGTTAGCATAAATTATGCGGGAAAACACATGAGAAGCTGTGACTTGGATTATTATTTCTTCATATATTTATAAATATGCACAGTGAAAATGGTGATGGTTAAATCCCCCCATGAAGTTTAATTAGAGTTTGAAGTTGGCCATCTCATGTCCTTGTATATAACAGTACTACCACATTTTGACCACAAGATGGTGCCATTTCAACTATCTGTTAAAATGGCACCATCTTGTGGTCAAAATGTGGTAGTGCTGTTATATACAAGGATATGAGATGGCCAACTTCAAACTCTAATTAAACTTCATGGGGGGTTTTAACGTCACCATTTTCACTGTGCATATTTATGAAAGGATGTGCAAACTTTCTATAGCCAGTATGTACTTACATAGGACCACATGTACTTATAAATCTCAAATATTTTGACATCTGGAATAACACCTGATATGACAGAAAAATACAAAAATAAAACAGCCAAGGCAGAAAGCTAGCTATTGCTGCTGTTAACTAAAGCGGATCATCGTAAACTTGATTACTAACCTAGTTATATAAATCTGAGGGACAGTCATGAAAAGCAAACATATCTATCATCATATTTAGTGAGCTAGACTGATAGTGGCTTATGAGAAAGAATGAATAAAGCATCTTGCTCCAGACAAGAAGTCCATGCAGTCGAGTCAAGGTAAATGTATTCATAGGTGTGGAAAAAACTCAACATCCATACCATTGTTACTGTAATTGTAAATTATGAGTGTTTAAATTGGAAGTTACGCAGTGTTGCATTTTACTAGTGAACTTACTCAAAATAATCCGATTTTTTTTTCTAGGTTTAAATAATTTGACAGATAACTAGCAACACGATACATGTATAATGGAGTATAATGTTACTTTGTAAATGGTAACCATATAAAAAGACTTTCGGTAGCCTATATTTAGCAACGTGACAAGCCATACAACATTAGCTAACACATTAGCGGGGCGGGGGGCGCGTCAAGTTGCATGCCTGCTTAAACGATCTTGCCAACATTAGCTGGCTTGTTCATTCAATGGTCCCTGTCTAGCTAGTGTTCTCTACAAAGCCAGCTAACTAGTTCAATTTATCGATGCAAGCTTTGTTAAATATATGGATATATAATTAGGTATCACACGCGAAGCATACGAAGTGCTATTTTCAAAAGTTGGAGTTAGCTGGTAGACATTACATAGTTAACTTTGTCTTGCTACAAAATATGTAATTACCTTTCTGTAGCACTGTACGGTGGAAGAATGTTTACGAGTCGCAGATGTACACCACATGGCCTTTCGACAATGGTTTATTCGGGAAATGAAGTCAAAGGTCTCGTCGGCTTCAGTAATCGCGTCTTGTTATTGACAACATAAGCGCTTTCAAAAAACATAAACATTGCGTCACGGTTGATCAAACCATATTAACTGGAGTTTCATTTTGGCTGTGTCCGAATACGACCCCTACACACTTTTGGGTACGCATATTTGAGTCCACTTCGTCAAAAAGCTTTTGAGTGTGCGATTTTTCTCACAAATGGGGGCACTTAAATTACCAAAACGAACCCCTTATTTCCGGGGTGTTGTTGAGGGAGTTCAGGAGCACACTCACCTGCAGAATTGTGCACTCATCCAACAATTTCAGCAAGTAACCCGGAAGTAAAAACGTAATATACATAGAGCGTTTATTCGCATAACTATGGCAGAGATTCTGACTATGGTACAAGAGTGAGTCATATCCACAGAACTATATACTATGTTTTAGATCACTGAAAAGATGGCGGCGTCGGGAGGTAGCGGTGCCGCCGCTGGTGTGAGAACTCGGAACAAAACCAGATATTTACACGGCTGCTGACGGGAAAGTTATTGTAGAAGACGAACTTCTAAACTTTCTCGTCGTTAAAATGAAAACCCTGAGCCAGGACGATATTGTGTTAATTGCTGTGAGCCACTTCGGGTCAGAGTGGATCGAGAGTTCAAAGAAAGTGCTGTTTGAACTTTGCCCAAGCACTCAGCAGCGCAATGTAACACATAAAGGGGCACAAAAAGACGCGAGCAACGTGAAAAGCTGCTTGAAACTGCTTAACGAGGTTGGAGAAAACATACCCCGTTTTGTGTCTCATTACCTCGATGAACTTCCGCCAGTGACTTTCAACAGCCTGGATGTTTCTTGCCTGCTGGGGAGAATTGAACAACTAAGCGCGGAGATCTCCGTCATGAAGCAGGCTATGTCTATGCAGACAAGTGCCTGCGAGGATCTCCGTGCGGTAACAATGGATTTGAAACAACGCCTGTGTGAGATTGAGAAGCCTGGTTCAAACAGGAGGAATGCGCACATTTCACAGGCCTACGAGGAGAACCAGACTAGCGGGGAAGCCTCCAGTCGGGGCAGTGACAGCGCAACCTCGGCCCTGGGCAAAAACGCAGCAAGGGGAGCCTCAAATGAGGAGTGGAAGAATGATGCGGCAATGTCACCCAAGTGGAGTCATGTAGTGAAGGAGGGTCGCCGACCAAAACAAGCAACTGGAAAGTCTCCTATGCCGCCCAAACCCCGCCTGAACCCTCCTAAAGAGAAGAAGACAAGCGGGATTGTTGGAACTGGCGCTGGGGGAAACATACACGCTATAAAGACCATGATGGTGAGTGTTTTTGCTACACGCTTCTCGCCTGATTTGGAGCCGGGCACGCTGGCTAATTACATGAAAGAAAAACTAGGCCGTGATGTCACTTGTGAAAAGATAGACAGTGTCCAAACCCGATTCAGCTCCTTCAAAATAACCGCCGAATGCAGGGAGGTGGGTGAAATGTATGAGCCGCAGCTGTGGCCAGAAGGGACCTTTGTGAGGCGCTTCTTTGAGGCGCGCAAACCCAGGGCTACCGCAGTTCTAGTGGATGTAAATACTGCTGCAAGGAATGCGCCTGTGCGTGAGAATGGATTATAGATATGTCTGTGTCTCCTATGACTGGTATTAGAGTTGTCTCGTACAACTCGCGTGGCCTGCGCCTAGGACATGGTGCTGGGGACAAAGCGCAGCGTATAGTTATTGACAAACTGTTGCAGAACACGGACATTCTGTGCGTACAGGAGACATTCTTAGCAAAACAAGACCTAGATAAACTGAACACTAGTGATGGCGAAATGAGGCTTCCTGAAGCACTGAGGCTTTGTATCGCAAATAGATTCATTACTCGAAGCCTCATTCGACACAGTGTACACTAGTGACACCTGCTGGTCAAAATAATGTAGAGCAACGAAATCATTAGAAATTCCACCTCAGGTTCAAAATAACGAAGTTGCCGTGCGCTAACAACAAACAGCCCTTTAGCTCACTGATAACGCGTCGGACTTCAGAGCCATTGGTGTAAGAGAAAGTACAAGTTCGGAACCCCGCTCAGGCAATACACATTCTAGCGTACTTCATATTTATAACATTATTTGTAACTGTCATTAGGCTAGATTTGTTTTCTACTAAGATATATTATAAAATAATATATGTAATAATATTATATTAACTTTGAAAATGAAAAAAACAGGAAGATTGATATAAAGGGGGACAACATTTGCGTGGGGTTCTATTGAGCAGTAAAAGTGTTTCTGGTCTGGGACTGGGAGTGTTTCAGAACTGGGGACTGGGAGTGTTTCTGGAACTGGGGACTGGGAGTGTTTCTGGAACTGGGGACTGGGAGTGCTTCTGTAACCAGGCAGTGAAAGGGAAGGTGCTTTTGTGACTGAGAAGGGGAAGTTTTTATAGATTTTTATTCAGAAATAATAGCTGTTTCACAGTGTTGGGGCTGAGACGGTTCCTCTTTTTGGAAACAATTTCCCCCTGCCTTTCTGGAACCTATGGCAAAATAACAATATGCAAATGTATTTTTATCAACATGTATGTCAGTATGATTATGATAAAGCAACCATAACTGTTATTAAAAAGTAAAATAAATAAATAAATAACCTCTGCTGGATTCTGGCTCATTGGCAGGTGCATTTTCATGCATGGCCCGATAATGCCTCAGGATGGACGAGGTATTATTGCTGTAAGCCAGCTCCTTCAGGCACAGCAAGCACTTTACCTTCAAAATGAAATAATATGCCATTTGAGAAGGAATGCAGATGATAATGATAATAATAAGAAAGAATAAGAATTAACAATCAAATCATAATAATATTACACAAATCGTAATAATCTGCTGTAGTTACGTTAAAATAACAACCAACGAACTACATGCACAGTCGATTGCTAGCCCAATGTTCGAATAGCGTTTCAGTGTGTTTTTATATCTACGCCTTATTGGGAGATATCAGGTCAAAATATTCCCAAGCAGGAGAACATTTTCGCTTCCGTGCAGGTTCCATTAGCCAACGGAACTGTACAAAAGCTGTACAAAAAAAAAACTCCTCAAAAAAATCCTCCAAAAACTTTCAATAGCAATAATACCAATAATAACTAAATCTCCGCAACAACCAACCAACCAACGACAACAACCCTCGAAATAGGGGTGGGTATCACTCCTTTATATCTACAATTCAAAACCCCCAATCCCGCCCAAAGCGCAAAACAAACCGATCACGTGGTTCTACAGCACCCGAGGCCTCGTTTGTCATCGATCACGTGCTTCTCTGAAAGTGATACAAGCTTCGGTGCGAGGCTTCTCCAGAAACTGCCCTACGTACTCGACACACAGCTCGGAGCTTCGGTGTCATCCGTAACATCACTACTGAACACTGTAAATGATGACTTCCATGGAGTAGGGGAGTCCACAACAGACCTAAGCGCGGGGATACTGCGGGGCAGAATTCCTGGGGGAGTGGCCATTTTTTGGCATAAGAAATATGATCCACTGATCAGTGTTATCAGGCTTGAGGTGGACTGGGCTACTGCGATTAAGGTTGTACATAATGACAAAGCTTTTGTAATTTTAAATGTATATACTCCGTATGAATGCTATAAACATGAGGATGAATATATTAACAGGCTTGCTTTTATAAGTTCGTTTATTAAGGAAAATGCATATACATGTATATTTGTTGTGGGTGACATGAATGCTGATATTTCCAACAAGAAATCCCTATTTGGACAATACATACTGCAGTTCTGTCAGGACAGCAAGCTGGTTTTCTCCAGCAAAGTAATGCTGCCCGCAGATAGCTACACCTATATAAGTGAAGCATGGCATACAACATCCTGGCTGGATCACTGTATATGTACAGCCGATGCTCATGACTGCTTAGAGAAAATTGAGATCATGTATGGGGTGGCCATAACAGATCACATACCTGTCTCATTGATGTTAAATGTTGAGAGTTTACCTGAGCTGATTAGCTATGATAACCGTGAACAAAGTGGGAAACTAGATTGGTCAAGGATTACAGAAAAGGACCTATGGCATTATAAATCGCTGTCTGATAAAAGCCTTAGTGATATTGATATACCATCTGATGCTATCTTGTGTGATAACATTAACTGTAAGAACCAAAACCATAGTAAAGATCTGTGTACGATGTATGACGAGATTGTGAACTGCTTATATAATGCTGGTAAACTTATTGGCAACAAAAGGGGTAAACGACATAATGTCAGACCAGGATGGAATGAATATGTGGCTGAACTCCATGTAGAGGCCAAAGAAGCTTTTAAAACCTGGGTGCTGTCAGGGAGAGCTAGACATGGGCCTGAGTGTGAACATAAGAAGCAGGCAAATGCACGATTTAAATATGCTGTGTGCTTTATTAAAAGGAACGAGCAGGCTATGAGGGCTAACTCCATGGCCAAAAAGCTTCAGCAGAATAATGTCAATGAGTTCTGGAAAGAAGTTAAGGCTATTAATAACAGTAAGATGCCCTTGCCATCTAATATTGCTGGGATCACTGGGCCTGAAAATATTGCTGAACTTTGGAGAAAACATTATAGTGATATTTTTAATTGTGTTAAGTGTGAAGAATTTAAAATAGGAAATGTTTTTATGAATGATGGTGTGACTATAAGACCTGATGAGGTGTGTCATGCCATTGAGAAACTGGCAATGAACAAAGCATGTGGGCTTGACCAAATAACAGCAGAACATCTGAAATATGCTAGTGGTAGGATCCCAGTATTACTTGCTATGTGTCTTACTGGATTGTTAATGCACGGAATACTACCCGATTCTATGATGTATGTATTGTTAGTGCCAGTTATCAAAAACAAAACTGGTAAAATATCCAGCATTGAAAACTACAGGCCAATTGCTCTGGCTAGCATACTTTCGAAAGTTTTAGAACAAATTCTTTTAGATAGGCTCAGTGAATATGTGGCAACCACTGACAATCAGTTTGGTTTTAAAAGTAAGCTTGGTACTGATCAATGTATATATGCACTGAAATAAGTCATTAGTAAATATAGACGACAGAATTCTACAATGTTTATGTGTTTTTTGGATGCATCAAAAGCCTTTGATAGGATCAATCATGGCAAACTGTTTGCTAAACTCCAAGAACGAGGAGTTCCACCTTACCTGATAAGGATCCTGCAGTTTTGGTATACACATCAAACTATGCAAACTAGATGGGGCAGTAGTATATCTGTACCTTTTCATGTAACTAATGGGGTGAGACAGGGAGGGATCTTGTCACCTGTCCTCTTCAATGTGTATATGGACGATCTGTCTAAGAAGCTTAAAGAGTGTAAGACTGGATGTATGGTGGGGGAGAGTCTCATCAACCATCTGATATACGCTGATGATTTAGTAATTCTGTCTCCATATAGTGCTGGGTTACAGCAGCTGCTTAAAGTCTGTTCTAGCTATGGAGAACAATATGATATCAAATTCAATCCGAAAAAGAGTGTTATTTTGATTGCTAAGACCAAGGAGGATCAGAAGCAAAAGTTTCCCTCCTTCCTATTGTCTGATCGTGCTCTAGACGTGGTGAAGAGAGTACGATATTTGGGTCACATCATCACTGATGATATGTGTGATGATGATGATGTGCAGCGCCAGTGCGGCAAACTCTATGCCCAGGCCAATATGCTGGCACGCAAGTTTCATATGTGTACAGATGACGTTAAAATAAGCCTGTTTAGAGCCTACTGTACTTCACTTTATACAGCCTACCTCTGGTGTAACTATAGCACAGCAAAAATGAAAAAACTACAGGTAGCATATAATGATGCGTTCCGGATCCTCCTTAAGCTTCCAAGATGGACAAGTGCAAGTTACATGTTTGTAACAAGTAATGTCCCCACCTTCCATGCTGTGTTAAGGAATTATATGTATAAATTTATGTGTCGACTATCTGAGTCACACAACAAGATAATAATTGCTCTCACTAAGATTAAGCAGAGTGATACAAGATACTTCTCCTGCTTGTGGAAGCATTGGAATTGGTGTCTATGTATTTTAATCTATGTTGTCCTTGTATTGTATTGTATTTATGCATGTTTTTTATATGGACTATGAGTCTGAAATAAAGTCATACCTACCTACCTATATATCAGTTAATATTCCTGATATTTAAGCAGTTGATTCCTATTCGATCGTATGTTGCTATCAGCTAATTTAGCAGCTTAGCAAGCAGTTCTGTAGGCTATCGTGCTGTGTGTGTTAACGTTAATAAACTTTTAGCGCAAAACTGTGTTGTCCATATGACTTTGAATGTATGGTTTGAATGTTTGAAGGCAAAGATTGCAGTGAACAATGTTGGAAATTGAAATTGTGATTACTTTTGAATAGGAGAGTGGGCTGTCCATTCTCCTTATTCATTTTTTATTCATGTTTATTCAGTCAGGGGGAAGCATAGAAGGTGACAGATAGAGATGTTACAGTGCAGAAAGTGTATTGGTGAACACCTCCCAGATAGCAAGCGAACGTTGAATCGACGTAGATTCAATGTGGAATTCCGACGTTGATTCAACATCAATTTCCTCATCGAGATCACGTTGTCAGAATACCGACAAATATTGAATAATCAAGGTTAAATATTTACATGATATTTAAAAGTTTTAATGTTTGTTGCCATCACTGACTCACTCCATTAGCTTTCAACGTGATTTCGATGAGCAAATTGATGTTGAATCCACGTCGATTCAACGTTCGCTTGCTATCTGGGTAATTAAAGGGAGAAAGTTGCGCACCTCTACTGGGGAACGGGGATGAGTGCAGACACCAACCATACAGCATGGAGAGTGTATTCTTAATACCTGCACCTTGCAGACAGATATGCAGGGCAGTATAATGGTTAAGGAACTGGCCTTGTAACCGAAAGGTTGCAGGTTCGATTCCCCGGTTGGACACTGCCGTTGTACCCTTGAGCAAGGTTCTTAACCTGAATCGCTTCAGTATATATCCAGCTGTCTGAATGGATAATATGTAAAAAAATAAATAATAAAATGCTAAAAAGTTGTGTAAGTCGCTCTGGATAAGAGCATCTGCTAAATGCCTATAATGTAATTAAGGGAGGTTGTAAATTAGTGATGAATGGTCTCCTCCGCATTCATTAAAGAGTGATTTTGAATTAAAAAAATATTATGTTCAAACTTTATTTGCATAGCCACCAGAGCGTGTGAGCGGAGTTGAGCGAAACACTAGTTTTGAATCAAATTATTTCAATAATCTGGACAGCTCATGCTATTTCTTCACCACAACAGGAAAAGATGATAGCCGATAGCCTAAACGAATGCGATTGTTACCAATATTCAACAAAGGGATTAGTATCCACAAATTATGGAAAGTTTCTATTTTAGATTTATATAACAAGGAATGCAACAAAAATACTCAAATGTGTGTGTAATGCACACGTTGCCTAAAGAAAAATTGTGATTGAAATTGTGATTACTATGCTATAGGAAATTTCATACATAGGTTAGTTTGTGCATTGTTAATTGGAAGCGCGAACACAGAAAGGTTTGCTGTCGGTTACTGCATCCGAATGCAGCTAGTTTTTGTTCGTTTTCCAACCTTGTTGGGGGGGGGGACTCCCCAAAATCCCCCGTTTGGGGGAATTATTAAATAATTTTTTTCTGAAATCTGGCAGCCCTGAAAATGTATCCTTCAAAGTCCCCCATTAAATGAAACAAAAGTTTTCACAAAGTAGCTTACATATGTTATGCTGTTGGTTTATAATTTGCCTCCTTGTCTACTTTGTGTTCATTATGTTCATATGGTTAGCTAAAATGCATACACATTCTCATTAAATATTTCAGATTACCCACAGTGCAGTTTGTGTGTTATAAAATGAAGAGGCATTTTATCAGCAGCCATACCACCGTGCAATCTGCTCCTGCTGAAGGGCAAAAGCTAAGCAGGTGTGGGCTTGGTTAGTACTTGGATGGGAGACCTAAGTTGTGGCTGGAAGTCTGCTTGCTGCTTAAGGGCCTGTAACCAAACTGCCACATTTAAAAAAAATAAATAATAAAAAATACCCTGTAGAAATAACAAAGGGCGAGCGTTCACCAGACGAGGGGAAAAACCCGCGCGGCCGTGCGAAGGTCGGCCCGGTGGTCTGCTGCTTTCATACGAGAGATGTGTTGGGTGGCTATCTCCAGCCCGGGCTCTCCCACCAGGCCCGCGCGTAGGCCCGCCCGTCGCCCCGCCCGTAGGCCCCCGCCCGTCGCCCCACCCGTAGGCCCCCGCCCGTCGCCCCGCCCGTAGGCCCCCGCTCGTCGCCCCGCCCGTAGGCCCCCGCCCCGCCCGTAGGCCCCCGCCCGTCGCCCCGCCCGTAGGCCCCCGCCCGTCGCCCCGCCCGTAGGCCCCCGCCCGTCGCCCCGCCCGTAGGCCCCCGCTCGTCGCCCCGCCCGTAGGCCCCCGCCCCGCCCGTAGGCCCCCGCCCGTCGCCCCGCCCGTAGGCCCCCGCCCGTCGCCCCGCCCGTAGGCCCCCGCCCGTCGCCCCGCCCGTAGGCCCCCGCCCGTCGCCCCGCCCGTAGGCCCCCGCCCGTCGCCCCGCCCGTAGGCCCCCGCCCGTCGCCCCGCCCGTAGGCCCCCGCCCGTCGGCCCCCGCCCGTCGCCCCGCCCGTAGGCCCCCGCCCGTCGCCCCGCCCGTAGGCCCCCGCCCGTCGCCCCGCCCGTAGGCCCCCGCCCGTCGCCCCGCCCGTAGGCCCCCGCCCGTCGCCCCGCCCGTAGGCCCCCGCCCGTAGGCCCCCGCCCGTCGCCCCGCCCGTAGGCCCCCGCCCGTCGGCCCCCGCCCGTCGCCCCCGCCCGTAGGCCCCCGCCCGTCGCCCCGCCCGTAGGCCCCCGCCCGTCGCCCCGCCCGTAGGCCCCCGCCCGTCGCCCCGCCCGTAGGCCCCCGCCCGTCGCCCCGCCCGTAGGCCCCCGCCCGTCGGCCCGCCCGTCGCCCCGCCCGTAGGCCCCCGCCCGTAGGCCCCTGCCCGTCGCCCCGCCCGTAGGCCCGTAGGTACATGGGCAAATGTGTGTATGTGGTTTAAAGCAAAAGAATACACTTCATGTAACTCCAAAGCAGCTTGTACTGTGACATTATGTCCCTAGAGGCTATGCATATACATTAATTTATAGCTTATATTCACAAATATAAACATTAAAATGTCTTTTTTTTATATTGTGCCACACTGCCAGTACTTCTTTCTTTCTCAGCACAAAAGTGGCACAAGCTCTTTACTCTGTATGGCTCCAGATTTGTAGAAAACTAGACTTCGTATTAAAAAAACTTTTTGACGAAGTTGAATATGCGCCCTCAATGGATTGAAAGGATCATAGTCAGTCATTGTCCTGGTCTGCTTGCTGCTTAAGGGCCTGAAACCAACAAAAAAAAAATGCCCTGTAGAAATAACAAAGGGCGAGCGTTCACCAGACGAGGGGAAAAACCCGCGCGGCCGTGCGAAGGTCGGCCCGGTGGTCTGCTGCTTTCATACGAGAGATGTGTTGGGTGGCTATCTCCAGCCCGGGCTCTCCCACCAGGCCCGCGCGTAGGCCCGCCCGTCGCCCCGCCCGTAGGCCCCCGCCCGTCGCCCCGCCCGTAGGCCCCCGCCCGTAGGCCCCCCGCCCGTCGCCCCGCCCGTAGGCCCCCGCCCCGCCCGTAGGCCCCCGCCCCGCCCGTAGGCCCCCGCCCGTCGCCCCGCCCGTAGGCCCCCGCCCGTCGCCCCGCCCGTAGGCCCCCGCCCGTCGCCCCGCCCGCAGGCCCGTAGGTACATGGGCAAATGTGTGTATGTGGTTTAAAGCAAAAGAATACACTTCATGTAACTCCAAAGCAGCTTGTACTGTGACATTATGTCCCTAGAGGCTATGCATATACATTAATTTATAGCTTATATTCACAAATATAAACATTAAAATGTCTTTTTTTAATATTGTGCCACACTGCCAGTACTTCTTTCTTTCTCAGCACAAAAGTGGCACAAGCTCTTTACTCTGTATGGCTACAGATTTGTAGAAAACTAGACTTCGTATTGCTAACTTGGGCTATTTCACAGCAAATTGGACTATTTTTTCCATTGTGTGGGACAAAAATCATTGGGCTGATGTCTGCATTTTACCATTTTTTCAGCATGCAAATAAGGCATTTAGTCATCATTTACAGCAGCTGTAACTAACAATGTAAGTAGCTAAATAGCAGTCACTAAGCAAAGTGATTCTCTTACCCAAAAAAGGTAAAATGGTCACAGTGCAGTAACATCCTACTGCCTACTGATAAGAATGGGAATCAGACCTGGTCTTTAAAAGTGCAGAGATATCATGACTTAGAAAGGATATCATGACTTAGAAAGGCACAACGTCACAGTTAATAAGGCAAACCAAGTCAAAGTAATGTTCATGCTACCCCCACATTTAAATAATAGCGACATGGCACTTATTGAAAACTAAGAACTAATGTGTTATTAACTTTTAGCATTGAGCAGGGGTTCTGGAAATGGTCCCTCCACTTTAGACACTTTTCATTTATCATCAACAAGTCTCGTCTATCACTGAGGTAAGTCCCTGAGCCTAGAAAACTACTGACAGTTTGATTAACACATTACATGAAGGTAGGCTGTTTTTTCTATTGGAACTAAGAATTACTTGACACCACCATCCGAACACAAAACTGCTCATTTAAATGTCCTGGGCCATGACTGAATATGATCCCCATTCCCTGCCCCCTGTCCACTGTCCACTCATACCCCTGTTTATGTGCCCTCTCCCTCTCCCCTCACTTTGCAAGCAGTGAACGAAAGAAATCCTGCAAAACTTTTTCCAAACTAGTAAGGAAGTAGTTTGTAATGTGTCCTGCTCTTGTACTACAAGTTGTAGTTTTTACTTCCGGTTTACTTCCTGAAATTGTTGGATGAGTGTGCTCCTGAATCCCTTCAACAAAACCCTTGAAATAAGGGTTTCCTCCGGGGATTTTAAGCGCCCCCATTTGTGATAAAAATTCACCCACTCAAAAACTTTTTGACGAAGTTGAATATGCGCCCTCAATGGGTTGAAAGGATCATAGTCAGTCATTGTCCTGGTCTGCTTGCTGCTTAAGGGCCTGAAACCAACAAAAAAAAAATGCCCTGTAGAAATAACAAAGGGCGAGCGTTCACCAGACGAGGGGAAAAACCCGCGCGGCCGTGCGAAGGTCGGCCCGGTGGTCTGCTGCTTTCATACGAGAGATGTGTTGGGTGGCTATCTCCAGCCCGGGCTCTCCCACCAGGCCCGCGCGTAGGCCCGCCCGTCGCCCCGCCCGTAGGCCCCCGCCCGTCGCCCCGCCCGTAGGCCCCCGCCCGTCGCCCCGCCCGTAGGCCCCCGCCCGTCGCCCCGCCCGTAGGCCCCCGCCCGTCGCCCCGCCCGTAGGCCCGTAGGTACATGGGCAAATGTGTGTATGTGGTTTAAAGCAAAAGAATACACTTCATGTAACTCCAAAGCAGCTTGTACTGTGACATTATGTCCCTAGAGGCTATGCATATACATTAATTTATAGCTTATATTCACAAATATAAACATTAAAATGTCTTTTTTTTATATTGTGCCACACTGCCAGTACTTCTTTCTTTCTCAGCACAAAAGTGGCACAAGCTCTTTACTCTGTATGGCTACAGATTTGTAGAAAACTAGACTTCGTATTGCTAACTAGGGCTATTTCACAGCAAATTGGACTATTTTTTCCATTGTGTGGGACAAAAATCATTGGGCTGATGTCTGCATTTTACCATTTTTTCAGCATGCAAATAAGGCATTTAGTCATCATTTACAGCAGCTGTAACTAACAATGTAAGTAGCTAAATAGCAGTCACTAAGCAAAGTGATTCTCTTACCCAAAAAAGGTAAAATGGTCACAGTGCAGTAACATCCTACTGCCTACTGATAAGAATGGGAATCAGACCTGGTCTTTAAAAGTGCAGAGATATCATGACTTAGAAAGGATATCATGACTTAGAAAGGCACAACGTCACAGTTAATAAGGCAAACCAAGTCAAAGTAATGTTCATGCTACCCCCACATTTAAATAATAGCGACATGGCACTTATTGAAAACTAAGAACTAATGTGTTATTAACTTTTAGCATTGAGCAGGGGTTCTGGAAATGGTCCCTCCACTTTAGACACTTTTCATTTATCATCAACAAGTCTCGTCTATCACTGAGGTAAGTCCCTGAGCCTAGAAAACTACTGACAGTTTGATTAACACATTACATGAAGGTAGGCTGTTTTTTCTATTGGAACTAAGAATTACTTGACACCACCATCCGAACACAAAACTGCTCATTTAAATGTCCTGGGCCATGACTGAATATGATCCCCATTCCCTGCCCCCTGTCCACTGTCCACTCATACCCCTGTTTATGTGCCCTCTCCCTCTCCCCTCACTTTGCAAGCAGTGAACGAAAGAAATCCTGCAAAACTTTTTCCAAACTAGTAAGGAAGTAGTTTGTAATGTGTCCTGCTCTTGTACTACAAGTTGTAGTTTTTACTTCCGGTTTACTTCCTGAAATTGTTGGATGAGTGTGCTCCTGAATCCCTTCAACAAAACCCTTGAAATAAGGGTTTCCTCCGGGGATTTTAAGCGCCCCCATTTGTGATAAAAATTCACCCACTCAAAAACTTTTTGACGAAGTTGAATATGCGCCCTCAATGGGTTGAAAGGATCATAGTCAGTCATTGTCCTGGTCTGCTTGCTGCTTAAGGGCCTGAAACCAACAAAAAAAAAATGCCCTGTAGAAATAACAAAGGGCGAGCGTTCACCAGACGAGGGGAAAAACCCGCGCGGCCGTGCGAAGGTCGGCCCGGTGGTCTGCTGCTTTCATACGAGAGATGTGTTGGGTGGCTATCTCCAGCCCGGGCTCTCCCACCAGGCCCGCGCGTAGGCCCGCCCGTCGCCCCCGCCCGTAGGCCCCCGCCCGTCGCCCCGCCCGTAGGCCCCCGCCCGTCGCCCCGCCCGTAGGCCCCCGCCCGTCGCCCCGCCCGTAGGCCCCCGCCCGTCGCCCCGCCCGTAGGCCCGTAGGTACATGGGCAAATGTGTGTATGTGGTTTAAAGCAAAAGAATACACTTCATGTAACTCCAAAGCAGCTTGTACTGTGACATTATGTCCCTAGAGGCTATGCATATACATTAATTTATAGCTTATATTCACAAATATAAACATTAAAATGTCTTTTTTTTATATTGTGCCACACTGCCAGTACTTCTTTCTTTCTCAGCACAAAAGTGGCACAAGCTCTTTACTCTGTATGGCTACAGATTTGTAGAAAACTAGACTTCGTATTGCTAACTTGGGCTATTTCACAGCAAATTGGACTATTTTTTCCATTGTGTGGGACAAAAATCATTGGGCTGATGTCTGCATTTTACCATTTTTTCAGCATGCAAATAAGGCATTTAGTCATCATTTACAGCAGCTGTAACTAACAATGTAAGTAGCTAAATAGCAGTCACTAAGCAAAGTGATTCTCTTACCCAAAAAAGGTAAAATGGTCACAGTGCAGTAACATCCTACTGCCTACTGATAAGAATGGGAATCAGACCTGGTCTTTAAAAGTGCAGAGATATCATGACTTAGAAAGGATATCATGACTTAGAAAGGCACAACGTCACAGTTAATAAGGCAAACCAAGTCAAAGTAATGTTCATGCTACCCCCACATTTAAATAATAGCGACATGGCACTTATTGAAAACTAAGAACTAATGTGTTATTAACTTTTAGCATTGAGCAGGGGTTCTGGAAATGGTCCCTCCACTTTAGACACTTTTCATTTATCATCAACAAGTCTCGTCTATCACTGAGGTAAGTCCCTGAGCCTAGAAAACTACTGACAGTTTGATTAACACATTACATGAAGGTAGGCTGTTTTTTCTATTGGAACTAAGAATTACTTGACACCACCATCCGAACACAAAACTGCTCATTTAAATGTCCTGGGCCATGACTGAATATGATCCCCATTCCCTGCCCCCTGTCCACTGTCCACTCATACCCCTGTTTATGTGCCCTCTCCCTCTCCCCTCACTTTGCAAGCAGTGAACGAAAGAAATCCTGCAAAACTTTTTCCAAACTAGTAAGGAAGTAGTTTGTAATGTGTCCTGCTCTTGTACTACAAGTTGTAGTTTTTACTTCCGGTTTACTTCCTGAAATTGTTGGATGAGTGTGCTCCTGAATCCCTTCAACAAAACCCTTGAAATAAGGGTTTCCTCCGGGGATTTTAAGCGCCCCCATTTGTGATAAAAATTCACCCACTCAAAAACTTTTTGACGAAGTTGAATATGCGCCCTCAATGGGTTGAAAGGATCATAGTCAGTCATTGTCCTGGTCTGCTTGCTGCTTAAGGGCCTGAAACCAACAAAAAAAAAAATGCCCTGTAGAAATAACAAAGGGCGAGCGTTCACCAGACGAGGGGAAAAACCCGCGCGGCCGTGCGAAGGTCGGCCCGGTGGTCTGCTGCTTTCATACGAGAGATGTGTTGGGTGGCTATCTCCAGCCCGGGCTCTCCCACCAGGCCCGCGCGTAGGCCCGCCCGTCGCCCCGCCCGTAGGCCCCCGCCCGTCGCCCCGCCCGTAGGCCCCCGCCCGTCGCCCCGCCCGTAGGCCCCCGCCCGTCGCCCCGCCCGTAGGCCCCCGCCCGTCGCCCCGCCCGTAGGCCCGTAGGTACATGGGCAAATGTGTGTATGTGGTTTAAAGCAAAAGAATACACTTCATGTAACTCCAAAGCAGCTTGTACTGTGACATTATGTCCCTAGAGGCTATGCATATACATTAATTTATAGCTTATATTCACAAATATAAACATTAAAATGTCTTTTTTTTATATTGTGCCACACTGCCAGTACTTCTTTCTTTCTCAGCACAAAAGTGGCACAAGCTCTTTACTCTGTATGGCTACAGATTTGTAGAAAACTAGACTTCGTATTGCTAACTTGGGCTATTTCACAGCAAATTGGACTATTTTTTCCATTGTGTGGGACAAAAATCATTGGGCTGATGTCTGCATTTTACCATTTTTTCAGCATGCAAATAAGGCATTTAGTCATCATTTACAGCAGCTGTAACTAACAATGTAAGTAGCTAAATAGCAGTCACTAAGCAAAGTGATTCTCTTACCCAAAAAAGGTAAAATGGTCACAGTGCAGTAACATCCTACTGCCTACTGATAAGAATGGGAATCAGACCTGGTCTTTAAAAGTGCAGAGATATCATGACTTAGAAAGGATATCATGACTTAGAAAGGCACAACGTCACAGTTAATAAGGCAAACCAAGTCAAAGTAATGTTCATGCTACCCCCCACATTTAAATAATAGCGACATGGCACTTATTGAAAACTAAGAACTAATGTGTTATTAACTTTTAGCATTGAGCAGGGGTTCTGGAAATGGTCCCTCCACTTTAGACACTTTTCATTTATCATCAACAAGTCTCGTCTATCACTGAGGTAAGTCCCTGAGCCTAGAAAACTACTGACAGTTTGATTAACACATTACATGAAGGTAGGCTGTTTTTTCTATTGGAACTAAGAATTACTTGACACCACCATCCGAACACAAAACTGCTCATTTAAATGTCCTGGGCCATGACTGAATATGATCCCCATTCCCTGCCCCCTGTCCACTGTCCACTCATACCCCTGTTTATGTGCCCTCTCCCTCTCCCCTCACTTTGCAAGCAGTGAACGAAAGAAATCCTGCAAAACTTTTTCCAAACTAGTAAGGAAGTAGTTTGTAATGTGTCCTGCTCTTGTACTACAAGTTGTAGTTTTTACTTCCGGTTTACTTCCTGAAATTGTTGGATGAGTGTGCTCCTGAATCCCTTCAACAAAACCCTTGAAATAAGGGTTTCCTCCGGGGATTTTAAGCGCCCCCATTTGTGATAAAAATTCACCCACTCAAAAACTTTTTGACGAAGTTGAATATGCGCCCTCAATGGGTTGAAAGGATCATAGTCAGTCATTGTCCTGGTCTGCTTGCTGCTTAAGGGCCTGAAACCAACAAAAAAAAAATGCCCTGTAGAAATAACAAAGGGCGAGCGTTCACCAGACGAGGGGAAAAACCCGCGCGGCCGTGCGAAGGTCGGCCCGGTGGTCTGCTGCTTTCATACGAGAGATGTGTTGGGTGGCTATCTCCAGCCCGGGCTCTCCCACCAGGCCCGCGCGTAGGCCCGCCCGTCGCCCCGCCCGTAGGCCCCCGCCCGTCGCCCCGCCCGTAGGCCCCCCGCCCGTCGCCCCGCCCGTAGGCCCCCGCCCGTCGCCCCGCCCGTAGGCCCCCGCCCGTCGCCCCGCCCGTAGGCCCGTAGGTACATGGGCAAATGTGTGTATGTGGTTTAAAGCAAAAGAATACACTTCATGTAACTCCAAAGCAGCTTGTACTGTGACATTATGTCCCTAGAGGCTATGCATATACATTAATTTATAGCTTATATTCACAAATATAAACATTAAAATGTCTTTTTTTTATATTGTGCCACACTGCCAGTACTTCTTTCTTTCTCAGCACAAAAGTGGCACAAGCTCTTTACTCTGTATGGCTACAGATTTGTAGAAAACTAGACTTCGTATTGCTAACTTGGGCTATTTCACAGCAAATTGGACTATTTTTTCCATTGTGTGGGACAAAAATCATTGGGCTGATGTCTGCATTTTACCATTTTTTCAGCATGCAAATAAGGCATTTAGTCATCATTTACAGCAGCTGTAACTAACA
This sequence comes from Synaphobranchus kaupii, assembly GCA_029718625.1. NCBI lineage: Eukaryota > Metazoa > Chordata > Actinopteri > Anguilliformes > Synaphobranchidae > Synaphobranchus > Synaphobranchus kaupii. Next base: position 38,936,244 of record CM056385.1, on the reverse strand, counting down.
ATGTAAGTAGCTAAATAGCAGTCACTAAGCAAAGTGATTCTCTTACCCAAAAAAGGTAAAATGGTCACAGTGCAGTAACATCCTACTGCCTACTGATAAGAATGGGAATCAGACCTGGTCTTTAAAAGTGCAGAGATATCATGACTTAGAAAGGATATCATGACTTAGAAAGGCACAACGTCACAGTTAATAAGGCAAACCAAGTCAAAGTAATGTTCATGCTACCCCCACATTTAAATAATAGCGACATGGCACTTATTGAAAACTAAGAACTAATGTGTTATTAACTTTTAGCATTGAGCAGGGGTTCTGGAAATGGTCCCTCCACTTTAGACACTTTTCATTTATCATCAACAAGTCTCGTCTATCACTGAGGTAAGTCCCTGAGCCTAGAAAACTACTGACAGTTTGATTAACACATTACATGAAGGTAGGCTGTTTTTTCTATTGGAACTAAGAATTACTTGACACCACCATCCGAACACAAAACTGCTCATTTAAATGTCCTGGGCCATGACTGAATATGATCCCCATTCCCTGCCCCCTGTCCACTGTCCACTCATACCCCTGTTTATGTGCCCTCTCCCTCTCCCCTCACTTTGCAAGCAGTGAACGAAAGAAATCCTGCAAAACTTTTTCCAAACTAGTAAGGAAGTAGTTTGTAATGTGTCCTGCTCTTGTACTACAAGTTGTAGTTTTTACTTCCGGTTTACTTCCTGAAATTGTTGGATGAGTGTGCTCCTGAATCCCTTCAACAAAACCCTTGAAATAAGGGTTTCCTCCGGGGATTTTAAGCGCCCCCATTTGTGATAAAAATTCACCCACTCAAAAACTTTTTGACGAAGTTGAATATGCGCCCTCAATGGGTTGAAAGGATCATAGTCAGTCATTGTCCTGGTCTGCTTGCTGCTTAAGGGCCTGAAACCAACAAAAAAAAAATGCCCTGTAGAAATAACAAAGGGCGAGCGTTCACCAGACGAGGGGAAAAACCCGCGCGGCCGTGCGAAGGTCGGCCCGGTGGTCTGCTGCTTTCATACGAGAGATGTGTTGGGTGGCTATCTCCAGCCCGGGCTCTCCCACCAGGCCCGCGCGTAGGCCCGCCCGTCGCCCCGCCCGTAGGCCCCCGCCCGTCGCCCCGCCCGTAGGCCCCCGCCCGTCGCCCCGCCCGTAGGCCCCCGCCCGTCGCCCCGCCCGTAGGCCCCCGCCCGTCGCCCCGCCCGTAGGCCCGTAGGTACATGGGCAAATGTGTGTATGTGGTTTAAAGCAAAAGAATACACTTCATGTAACTCCAAAGCAGCTTGTACTGTGACATTATGTCCCTAGAGGCTATGCATATACATTAATTTATAGCTTATATTCACAAATATAAACATTAAAATGTCTTTTTTTTATATTGTGCCACACTGCCAGTACTTCTTTCTTTCTCAGCACAAAAGTGGCACAAGCTCTTTACTCTGTATGGCTACAGATTTGTAGAAAACTAGACTTCGTATTGCTAACTTGGGCTATTTCACAGCAAATTGGACTATTTTTTCCATTGTGTGGGACAAAAATCATTGGGCTGATGTCTGCATTTTACCATTTTTTCAGCATGCAAATAAGGCATTTAGTCATCATTTACAGCAGCTGTAACTAACAATGTAAGTAGCTAAATAGCAGTCACTAAGCAAAGTGATTCTCTTACCCAAAAAAGGTAAAATGGTCACAGTGCAGTAACATCCTACTGCCTACTGATAAGAATGGGAATCAGACCTGGTCTTTAAAAGTGCAGAGATATCATGACTTAGAAAGGATATCATGACTTAGAAAGGCACAACGTCACAGTTAATAAGGCAAACCAAGTCAAAGTAATGTTCATGCTACCCCCACATTTAAATAATAGCGACATGGCACTTATTGAAAACTAAGAACTAATGTGTTATTAACTTTTAGCATTGAGCAGGGGTTCTGGAAATGGTCCCTCCACTTTAGACACTTTTCATTTATCATCAACAAGTCTCGTCTATCACTGAGGTAAGTCCCTGAGCCTAGAAAACTACTGACAGTTTGATTAACACATTACATGAAGGTAGGCTGTTTTTTCTATTGGAACTAAGAATTACTTGACACCACCATCCGAACACAAAACTGCTCATTTAAATGTCCTGGGCCATGACTGAATATGATCCCCATTCCCTGCCCCCTGTCCACTGTCCACTCATACCCCTGTTTATGTGCCCTCTCCCTCTCCCCTCACTTTGCAAGCAGTGAACGAAAGAAATCCTGCAAAACTTTTTCCAAACTAGTAAGGAAGTAGTTTGTAATGTGTCCTGCTCTTGTACTACAAGTTGTAGTTTTTACTTCCGGTTTACTTCCTGAAATTGTTGGATGAGTGTGCTCCTGAATCCCTTCAACAAAACCCTTGAAATAAGGGTTTCCTCCGGGGATTTTAAGCGCCCCCATTTGTGATAAAAATTCACCCACTCAAAAACTTTTTGACGAAGTTGAATATGCGCCCTCAATGGGTTGAAAGGATCATAGTCAGTCATTGTCCTGGTCTGCTTGCTGCTTAAGGGCCTGAAACCAACAAAAAAAAAATGCCCTGTAGAAATAACAAAGGGCGAGCGTTCACCAGACGAGGGGAAAAACCCGCGCGGCCGTGCGAAGGTCGGCCCGGTGGTCTGCTGCTTTCATACGAGAGATGTGTTGGGTGGCTATCTCCAGCCCGGGCTCTCCCACCAGGCCCGCGCGTCGCCCCGCCCGTAGGCCCCCGCCCGTCGCCCCGCCCGTAGGCCCCCGCCCGTCGCCCCGCCCGTAGGCCCCCGCCCGTCGCCCCGCCCGTAGGCCCCCGCCCGTCGCCCCGCCCGTAGGCCCGTAGGTACATGGGCAAATGTGTGTATGTGGTTTAAAGCAAAAGAATACACTTCATGTAACTCCAAAGCAGCTTGTACTGTGACATTATGTCCCTAGAGGCTATGCATATACATTAATTTATAGCTTATATTCACAAATATAAACATTAAAATGTCTTTTTTTTATATTGTGCCACACTGCCAGTACTTCTTTCTTTCTCAGCACAAAAGTGGCACAAGCTCTTTACTCTGTATGGCTACAGATTTGTAGAAAACTAGACTTCGTATTGCTAACTTGGGCTATTTCACAGCAAATTGGACTATTTTTTCCATTGTGTGGGACAAAAATCATTGGGCTGATGTCTGCATTTTACCATTTTTTCAGCATGCAAATAAGGCATTTAGTCATCATTTACAGCAGCTGTAACTAACAATGTAAGTAGCTAAATAGCAGTCACTAAGCAAAGTGATTCTCTTACCCAAAAAAGGTAAAATGGTCACAGTGCAGTAACATCCTACTGCCTACTGATAAGAATGGGAATCAGACCTGGTCTTTAAAAGTGCAGAGATATCATGACTTAGAAAGGATATCATGACTTAGAAAGGCACAACGTCACAGTTAATAAGGCAAACCAAGTCAAAGTAATGTTCATGCTACCCCCACATTTAAATAATAGCGACATGGCACTTATTGAAAACTAAGAACTAATGTGTTATTAACTTTTAGCATTGAGCAGGGGTTCTGGAAATGGTCCCTCCACTTTAGACACTTTTCATTTATCATCAACAAGTCTCGTCTATCACTGAGGTAAGTCCCTGAGCCTAGAAAACTACTGACAGTTTGATTAACACATTACATGAAGGTAGGCTGTTTTTTCTATTGGAACTAAGAATTACTTGACACCACCATCCGAACACAAAACTGCTCATTTAAATGTCCTGGGCCATGACTGAATATGATCCCCATTCCCTGCCCCCTGTCCACTGTCCACTCATACCCCTGTTTATGTGCCCTCTCCCTCTCCCCTCACTTTGCAAGCAGTGAACGAAAGAAATCCTGCAAAACTTTTTCCAAACTAGTAAGGAAGTAGTTTGTAATGTGTCCTGCTCTTGTACTACAAGTTGTAGTTTTTACTTCCGGTTTACTTCCTGAAATTGTTGGATGAGTGTGCTCCTGAATCCCTTCAACAAAACCCTTGAAATAAGGGTTTCCTCCGGGGATTTTAAGCGCCCCCATTTGTGATAAAAATTCACCCACTCAAAAACTTTTTGACGAAGTTGAATATGCGCCCTCAATGGGTTGAAAGGATCATAGTCAGTCATTGTCCTGGTCTGCTTGCTGCTTAAGGGCCTGAAACCAACAAAAAAAAAATGCCCTGTAGAAATAACAAAGGGCGAGCGTTCACCAGACGAGGGGAAAAACCCGCGCGGCCGTGCGAAGGTCGGCCCGGTGGTCTGCTGCTTTCATACGAGAGATGTGTTGGGTGGCTATCTCCAGCCCGGGCTCTCCCACCAGGCCCGCGCGTAGGCCCGCCCGTCGCCCCGCCCGTAGGCCCCCGCCCGTCGCCCCGCCCGTAGGCCCCCGCCCGTCGCCCCGCCCGTAGGCCCCCGCCCGTCGCCCCGCCCGTAGGCCCCCGCCCGTCGCCCCGCCCGTAGGCCCGTAGGTACATGGGCAAATGTGTGTATGTGGTTTAAAGCAAAAGAATACACTTCATGTAACTCCAAAGCAGCTTGTACTGTGACATTATGTCCCTAGAGGCTATGCATATACATTAATTTATAGCTTATATTCACAAATATAAACATTAAAATGTCTTTTTTTTATATTGTGCCACACTGCCAGTACTTCTTTCTTTCTCAGCACAAAAGTGGCACAAGCTCTTTACTCTGTATGGCTACAGATTTGTAGAAAACTAGACTTCGTATTGCTAACTTGGGCTATTTCACAGCAAATTGGACTATTTTTTCCATTGTGTGGGACAAAAATCATTGGGCTGATGTCTGCATTTTACCATTTTTTCAGCATGCAAATAAGGCATTTAGTCATCATTTACAGCAGCTGTAACTAACAATGTAAGTAGCTAAATAGCAGTCACTAAGCAAAGTGATTCTCTTACCCAAAAAAGGTAAAATGGTCACAGTGCAGTAACATCCTACTGCCTACTGATAAGAATGGGAATCAGACCTGGTCTTTAAAAGTGCAGAGATATCATGACTTAGAAAGGATATCATGACTTAGAAAGGCACAACGTCACAGTTAATAAGGCAAACCAAGTCAAAGTAATGTTCATGCTACCCCCACATTTAAATAATAGCGACATGGCACTTATTGAAAACTAAGAACTAATGTGTTATTAACTTTTAGCATTGAGCAGGGGTTCTGGAAATGGTCCCTCCACTTTAGACACTTTTCATTTATCATCAACAAGTCTCGTCTATCACTGAGGTAAGTCCCTGAGCCTAGAAAACTACTGACAGTTTGATTAACACATTACATGAAGGTAGGCTGTTTTTTCTATTGGAACTAAGAATTACTTGACACCACCATCCGAACACAAAACTGCTCATTTAAATGTCCTGGGCCATGACTGAATATGATCCCCATTCCCTGCCCCCTGTCCACTGTCCACTCATACCCCTGTTTATGTGCCCTCTCCCTCTCCCCTCACTTTGCAAGCAGTGAACGAAAGAAATCCTGCAAAACTTTTTCCAAACTAGTAAGGAAGTAGTTTGTAATGTGTCCTGCTCTTGTACTACAAGTTGTAGTTTTTACTTCCGGTTTACTTCCTGAAATTGTTGGATGAGTGTGCTCCTGAATCCCTTCAACAAAACCCTTGAAATAAGGGTTTCCTCCGGGGATTTTAAGCGCCCCCATTTGTGATAAAAATTCACCCACTCAAAAACTTTTTGACGAAGTTGAATATGCGCCCTCAATGGGTTGAAAGGATCATAGTCAGTCATTGTCCTGGTCTGCTTGCTGCTTAAGGGCCTGAAACCAACAAAAAAAAAATGCCCTGTAGAAATAACAAAGGGCGAGCGTTCACCAGACGAGGGGAAAAACCCGCGCGGCCGTGCGAAGGTCGGCCCGGTGGTCTGCTGCTTTCATACGAGAGATGTGTTGGGTGGCTATCTCCAGCCCGGGCTCTCCCACCAGGCCCGCGCGTAGGCCCGCCCGTCGCCCCGCCCGTAGGCCCCCGCCCGTCGCCCCGCCCGTAGGCCCCCGCCCGTCGCCCCGCCCGTAGGCCCCCGCCCGTCGCCCCGCCCGTAGGCCCCCGCCCGTCGCCCCGCCCGTAGGCCCGTAGGTACATGGGCAAATGTGTGTATGTGGTTTAAAGCAAAAGAATACACTTCATGTAACTCCAAAGCAGCTTGTACTGTGACATTATGTCCCTAGAGGCTATGCATATACATTAATTTATAGCTTATATTCACAAATATAAACATTAAAATGTCTTTTTTTTATATTGTGCCACACTGCCAGTACTTCTTTCTTTCTCAGCACAAAAGTGGCACAAGCTCTTTACTCTGTATGGCTACAGATTTGTAGAAAACTAGACTTCGTATTGCTAACTTGGGCTATTTCACAGCAAATTGGACTATTTTTTCCATTGTGTGGGACAAAAATCATTGGGCTGATGTCTGCATTTTACCATTTTTTCAGCATGCAAATAAGGCATTTAGTCATCATTTACAGCAGCTGTAACTAACAATGTAAGTAGCTAAATAGCAGTCACTAAGCAAAGTGATTCTCTTACCCAAAAAAGGTAAAATGGTCACAGTGCAGTAACATCCTACTGCCTACTGATAAGAATGGGAATCAGACCTGGTCTTTAAAAGTGCAGAGATATCATGACTTAGAAAGGATATCATGACTTAGAAAGGCACAACGTCACAGTTAATAAGGCAAACCAAGTCAAAGTAATGTTCATGCTACCCCCACATTTAAATAATAGCGACATGGCACTTATTGAAAACTAAGAACTAATGTGTTATTAACTTTTAGCATTGAGCAGGGGTTCTGGAAATGGTCCCTCCACTTTAGACACTTTTCATTTATCATCAACAAGTCTCGTCTATCACTGAGGTAAGTCCCTGAGCCTAGAAAACTACTGACAGTTTGATTAACACATTACATGAAGGTAGGCTGTTTTTTCTATTGGAACTAAGAATTACTTGACACCACCATCCGAACACAAAACTGCTCATTTAAATGTCCTGGGCCATGACTGAATATGATCCCCATTCCCTGCCCCCTGTCCACTGTCCACTCATACCCCTGTTTATGTGCCCTCTCCCTCTCCCCTCACTTTGCAAGCAGTGAACGAAAGAAATCCTGCAAAACTTTTTCCAAACTAGTAAGGAAGTAGTTTGTAATGTGTCCTGCTCTTGTACTACAAGTTGTAGTTTTTACTTCCGGTTTACTTCCTGAAATTGTTGGATGAGTGTGCTCCTGAATCCCTTCAACAAAACCCTTGAAATAAGGGTTTCCTCCGGGGATTTTAAGCGCCCCCATTTGTGATAAAAATTCACCCACTCAAAAACTTTTTGACGAAGTTGAATATGCGCCCTCAATGGGTTGAAAGGATCATAGTCAGTCATTGTCCTGGTCTGCTTGCTGCTTAAGGGCCTGAAACCAACAAAAAAAAAATGCCCTGTAGAAATAACAAAGGGCGAGCGTTCACCAGACGAGGGGAAAAACCCGCGCGGCCGTGCGAAGGTCGGCCCGGTGGTCTGCTGCTTTCATACGAGAGATGTGTTGGGTGGCTATCTCCAGCCCGGGCTCTCCCACCAGGCCCGCGCGTAGGCCCGCCCGTCGCTCCGCCCGTAGGCCCCCGCCTGTCGCCCCGCCCGTAGGCCCCCGCCCGTAGGCCCCCGCCCGTAGGCCCCCGCCCCGCCCGTAGGCCCCCGCCCGTCGCCCCGCCCGTAGGCCCCCGCCCGTCGCCCCGCCCGTAGGCCCGTAGGTACATGGGCAAATGTGTGTATGTGGTTTAAAGCAAAAGAATACACTTCATGTAACTCCAAAGCAGCTTGTACTGTGACATTATGTCCCTAGAGGCTATGCATATACATTAATTTATAGCTTATATTCACAAATATAAACATTAAAATGTCTTTTTTTTATATTGTGCCACACTGCCAGTACTTCTTTCTTTCTCAGCACAAAAGTGGCACAAGCTCTTTACTCTGTATGGCTACAGATTTGTAGAAAACTAGACTTCGTATTGCTAACTTGGGCTATTTCACAGCAAATTGGACTATTTTTTCCATTGTGTGGGACAAAAATCATTGGGCTGATGTCTGCATTTTACCATTTTTTCAGCATGCAAATAAGGCATTTAGTCATCATTTACAGCAGCTGTAACTAA